>JAOEGS010023855.1:44091-77892 GCA_025447755.1 Corythornis vintsioides | reverse complement strand
CTTGAATATATGTACACAGTTATGTATACATTATATATAGGTAAGCATTATATATATACATATATATATATATACACATATATATAAGGCACTGTAAAATGTACCATCACTTCTCTAGAACTGTTTGTAAAAGTAGATAATATTTCTTCTTGTAATTTGAAATGTCTAACCAAGACATTTAAAAAATGTTTCAGGGTTACAGAGATATAATCTGTGAAATAAGCCTTATTTTAAAATTCAGGTTCTTGTGGCAAGATGAACAAACTCTATTTTGACAGTAATTCTGATCTATTTATTATATAACTGCTCCTCTCAAAAGATATATTCACCTGTATAAATAGTTTCATTTGTCTCTCCTTAAGTTCCAAAATGTGAACTGAAATTTGTCCCGCAGAATAAAAAATAACAATAATGGAGAAATTAATACAATCATGGATGATTTGTGCATTTCTTAGAAAGAGGAAAGCCAAGATTGCTGAAAGCCAAGATGTCTGTAAATAAAATATACCAAACCAGAACATGAGCTTATATAAGTGTTTGATGTAGCCAACATCAATGAAGCCTGGTGATTATGTTTTTGGCCATTTTATATGTAAGGTAATCTCTGCCATGTGAAGACATGACAGGACACAAATATAACTGGCATTTATAATGAACATGCTTGAATGGATCCTTGTTTAATGTAATTAGCCTACATATGCAAATCATGGCATCAGAAATCCTGCAGCAGCTGCTGTTAGGAGAGCTTGGCAACTGCCTGTGTTACAAGCCAGTGTTACAGAAAAAAATCTTACAGAGGAAAAATTGTACATCTTTGGGATGTGTGGATATCCCGATAGATATATCCAGATATCCTGGATAGAACATTGCAGCACATACCAACATTTTACTCTGTAGCAATGATTCACAATTGTGCTGGACAACAGGATCCCTATTAACCCCATAGCTTTAATAAATACAATATAGAAAACTTCATTTAATGTCATTTCATGGGCCACTTACTGTGGCCTCACAAGCATGATCCATTGGTCACAACTAGGAGACACTTTCTAAAGACTCATATATTCCACTGTACAAGAAGCACCTTGAAAATGTAAATGAATCTGCAATAATTTCTTCTAATGTTTTGTGACTTGCAGATTTTGCACTGGAACTGGCCTTTCCAGTGCTGTTTCAGTTCAGGTTTTGCACAGTGGATGTTACAAGCAGCGCAGCGCGAACCGTCTGAGCAGACGAATGCATCTGAGGCACAACTCACCGGGGTAAAACAGACACTTGAAAATACTGAAGTGACTCAAAGGTTTAAAAAATATATATGTATTACGAGAGCCACAAAAAAAGGTTACAGACAGAGCTCCACAAAGCCTGCACGGATACATTCCAACAATTCAAGGTGGCAGAACAGGTGAAATACAGACCATAAAAACGGTTCGACAGTAACTTTCCAGACTGCCAGAGACAGCAACCTTGACCCCATCTTTCCCACACACAAAAAAATATTGAATATATATATATCTATATCTCTAGTCTGGACCACAGATATAGTCCAAAGAAAACCACATTGCAATTTCCACATTAGGCTTATAGGAAAATAGGCATCATCTGAGGAACGTCCATGATAACACCCATGAGGTGATGACCTTAGGCCAAGCTGACACAACAGTTTTCTTGGTTAGCAATTTTAGAACAGCCACACAACACAGTTCATTTGCTGCACATGGCTACTGAGACATAGCTCTGTGCAACCCTTAGAGTTGACTTTAACCAAACTAAATCATTACATTTGGTTTGTTTAGTTTAAAATGAAAATGCAAATGTAAGATCTTCAGGCAGTTCCTGCTATCACCTTCCTTAAAAATTCAAGACTTGAAGACTTCTGTAGTGTACTTTCTTACAGACACACTTAGAGACTGTATTAATGACCTTCAGGAAAATATGCCACCCCAAGGCTTTTTCCCTTGTTCACTTCAGATTATGTCTGCATCCAGTTTTGACATAGGGGGCCAAATGCTGGCTGTCTATCAGCACAGTATTTGGCCCAGAGTTTCAAAGTCTTTGCTATTCAGACTTTCCTATGAGGTCAACAAACAAAGTAGTAAAAAAAGAAAATATTAAGGCTTCAAGTAAAAATATTTCCTCTCTCTCCCAACCATGTAGTAAGGTACATTTAATTTCATAATACTCAATATATTATACACTTAGATACAGAGATCCAACTTTTCAAGGCAGATTAAAACCTGGAGGCTAAATGGGAGTGTATGAACAGGGAATGAATGGCTAGTAAAATGTAATATTCAATGAAAATTGATGCACAAACTAAACAGAAACTATTGATCTTTAAATAAGTAATACAATCCACAGCTAAACATAAAAACATGTTGAAAAGATTTAAGACTTCTGAAACACAAAATAAACATGACAAAAAAGAAAGAAGCTACTTTACAAGATGTGTTAACTTGTGCTGGATTTTCATGGCTGATCCCCACCTACTATAAATTAGCATCACTTAAGTGAGCTTTAATGGAGCCACACCAATTTACACCAGCTGAAGATTTGGCCTGCAGTGTCTGTAAAAACTGAGACTGCCTGGGCACAGGAACCTTACTGCTGATCTGTAAACTGTGTAAAGAACTATAATGTGGGCTGGATTCTGCTCCAAAATGAGAATTAATAAATAGGTCCCCAGTCCTGCTACAGGAGCTACAGAAACAGACACATTAATGAAAAAATAGCTGCAGGTTCAGAGCCTTGGATGGAAATGAGGCTGGATTTGCTGCATGCAATCTCCTGTTAACAGTTCTGCTTAGATTATTCTTCCAGAAGATTTGAACAATTTACTCCAGGCTATGTGTGCTAAATTATATGCAAACCTCAAAAGGAAAAAAAAAACAACAATCAACCAACCAACCAAACTTTGGTACCATTTTAAACCTATTAACAAATCAAATGTCTCTCAACTGCAGGTGAAACTACTCACAACATACATAATCCTTACATCTGAACCTGTAATGACACAGTGCATTCATTCTTTCCTCCCCTACCCATTGTGAACTATGTCAAAACAACCCTGGATATTAGTGCTTTATACACACAATACTGTGTTTAGTCTTACTGAGAAATTCTCTCATGAACTAATGTAGTTAACTTCAAAGGCTCTTGGGCCCTTCAAGTTCCTCAGTAGCTTTTTTGTTTATAAATGCAGGAGAAAGAAGGATCAAAGTGGAGCATCACTGGGATGCAAATCACAAATATTAAATCGGTGCAAATATTCAACCTTGCTTGCATGAATTTCATGTACATATTCAAAGATACATGGTAATATGTGCCCTTGCCTAGCTCTCTAGCCCAAATGCAGTGTGTCACAAATCCCATCTTTTTCAGGGCTTACATATGGCATACATGATACTTTAAAAACAAGTAAGTCTTGTGATACTCTATGCACCAGAGTGAATTCCAGTCCTTGAGGAAGTACTGCATCCTCCTGAGGAGTTAACATCAGGACAGAGTTGCAGATAAATAACAGTTGAAGATGGAAGAAATCTATAAGGCCATCTGGTCTAGCCCCTTGCCCCTGCAGGCTCACTTCTTACAGATTTTTTTTTAATTACATGACTTGTCCACATATAGTTTGACTGTCCTAAATAGTCTCCAATACTCAGCCTTGGAAGACTATTTCACTGCCCCTTCCCCTTAATCTTTTTTGCCCCTTTCTAAATGTAGGCCTTTGGTTATCAGTGACAACCCTTTGATTTACCTGTGGTTTTACAGCTTTTAACTAACGCACTTGTAAAATTATAATACTCAGCTTCCAGTTCATTGCTTAGCCAGTGACATGTTTTTAGCCCTTTAAAGCTTCTCATCAGCCAGCCCATCCAGTCTTTTAATATCTATTGCTCCATCTGTACCTGATCCATTTTTCCAGCATCTTTCTGGTACCATGGTGCCTCCAACTAAAGACAATATTCTACATGCAAGTGAGCAAATCTGCATAGAAAGATGATTGCATCTTTGCTCTGCAATGTCCTTACAGTAGGCATTTAAAATATCACCAAGGCAGTAAACTGCACACTGATTTCTAGTTCACTCTCTTGCAACATTGGCCTGTTGCAGCTGCATTGCTTTCCAGGTTTCTCCCTTCAGGCAACATAGAGCTTGCATAAAGAGATTATTAACTTTCTTATATTCTCTTCAACCTTCCTCTTCAAAAACTGCTGTGATATACAAGGGACACCATAAGCATGTATTGCAGCAGATGTCAAGATTTATCAAATCAAAAGATAATTTTTAACCAGTCAAAACTGAGGTCAATATTTGCCTTCTGAAATAATTAATCTCAACATACAGGAAAACAAGTAAGATGTTCTCAACACATTCTGAATTCTGAACCAAATATTTGGAGAGCTCTCCAATATAGCCAAGGACTGAAAAGGATTCAACCCCTTGAAACAAATATCCTGAAAAATGATGTTTAGCTCTCTAGTCAAAACTATTCACTCAGAGAACCAGGTGGGAAGTCAAGGTTTCATATGCTGACTGGCTCAGAGATAATAATTTTCAGTGACTTTGGCAACAGTTGCTCAGGATATTATTAATTACACACGTGATCTGGCTAGTTAGCGTTGGTCCAGATCTCAGTACTTTTGACCTCTGAGGTGATGAATGAATGGGAAGGCAAAGGAGATAAGGAATGGAGATAAAAAAAAATCAATTTGTCCCAAAATTAGCTTTGCCAGAGTCCTCATATTTTTGACAAAAGTAATGCACCCCTTTTTTGTTTTGTATAGTAAGTTGTCTTTAAATCCAACAAAGTAAATGTAGTTTTCTGGAGACAGGAAAAGGAAACCTCAGAATGTTAAACAGATTTGATTGATATTGTTTTAAAAAGTTGTTCCCCAGGGGAAAAAAAAAAACCCAAATGGAATATCCTTTGTCTAACAGTATTGAAGACCAGAGGGAATGTGCAAGTAATTAGGCAGACAGAAAATTTATGTCCTTTAGATGTACGCTTGGCTCAGTTACACACGCTGTCAATTCACCAGATGATGATAACCTTGCTGCAGGACTACACAGGTGGCACCAGGGCAAGGCAGTAAACCACGTTATTGCCTAAATCCAACAGGTAATAAGGGCGGTGCAGGGAAAGCAGCTGACTGCTGTTTAGAGTATGTTCCCATCCAAACATTTCCTTTCTTATCTGCTTGGTTTTGTTTCTGAGTCAAAGAAGCCTTTAAAAAACAGAGGGAGCAAGAGGTCAGAGTGGAAGATCCTTCCTGGTGTTGCAGTCCTTTTCCACGAGAGACGAACACGCACACGCACAGTTTCACACACAGGGAGGCGAATGGCAGACAGTGAGAAGCTGTTGTTATCCTTTTTTCTGCTCCCATCCTGGGCCAGGGAGGCTTTTAAAGACAACACAGCGTTCGTGGCGCAAGTGCCCTTGCCTTGCTCCTTCCCAGGAGAAGGAACTGACCTGCAAGGCCTCAGGACACGGAGCAGTTCTTGAGCACGCAGCCTGCCCAGCACAAGAAGCTTTCCACGTTGGCAGGAAGACAGCAGCTGGGCCTCCGATTCCTGACGGACACATTGCTGGCCAAAAGAATTGGGAAGGGGCTTGGGAAAAACTGAATGAACTAACTGAATGACTAACCGTACTTTTTCACAGCACAACTGGTACACGACAGGTTTGCTGGACAGACACACGCACAATGGCTGTAGCACTCTTGCATGAAGGAGATCTGCTCTGTGGTTGTGGTGTTAAGCTGCAGCCAGTTCCCACCTGTCAGCTCGGGAAGAGTCTGATGGACTGTATCATTTTATTCCCTCGGGAATAAGGCTGCAGCTGCTTTTTGGCCAAAAGATGACAACAGAACGAACCCAAAACAAGAAAAGGAGAGTGGCCAGCTGCTGCTGCTCCTTCTTTGTTGTTATTTGAGTCTTCACAGTGCTCCTGGCTTCATGGCTGGCTGAGTGGATGGCTCTTTACTTATAATTAATCTTATTTTACACTGAAATTTCATAGGTTGTTCCACCAACTCCAGACACCTTCTTAACATTTGAGTGTCTAGCGGGGCTAACAGGTGTTCCCTGGGAACTTGATGTTGAACCCAACCTGGATATTCCTTTTGGCTGTCCATTTATTTTACTGTGAGGGGTCTTCAACTGCATGTCATCCCTGCATCAAAACAAGTATCAAAAGATGCAAAGTTAGTGAACAAAGTGTGATAGCAGAATGGCTTCATTCAGGATAAACAATTATACCCATTACCCCGAGTTCCAGCGTTACAAAATAATCAAGCATGGCAGCAACCTGGTTGAAGGCAATATACTTGATGAAAAGCCACTGAAATGAGAGGATTCATTTGGCCATTAGGTTAGTGGATCAGACCCCAGTGATATCTGTTCATTTAATTACTTGCTTAAATGCTTTGTTGAACCAAATTAATTGCATAAGCACTTGTATGATGCAAGAGGGTTTAACTGTCACCACTGTTGACCTTAAGCCAAACTGTGTCTTACAATCAGAAATAGAATATGCAGAAAAAACACTTCCCAGTTAAATATCTAGTTAAACGAAATTATGTTGCTCATCTCTGAGAGATGTAAGAGAGGTGAAGTGTAAGACTTTATGACAGAAGACACAAACTGAATGAAGTCAGGAAGCACTCTAGGATGCCTGTAATTAAAGACCATGTTCCAGATGGACTCTTTAAAATAATTTCTTTTCTTATGACCTACTGCCAAGGAGCATGGACAACAGGCTTTCTTCAAAAGATCTTTCAAATCTAGGCCACTACACACTAAAGCTTAATGTGTATCATTCCCAAGACTCACAAGGTAATTAGATAAAAGCCTACCAACAAACATGTGTATGTTCTGGAAGTGCCAGCACAACTGGGATCTGCTCTACTCTTGTATCTTACTCCTGCACAGTTGAGTGTCTGCCTGGGTTTGCCTCATTGTGGAATTTAAGCCTGGGTCATGCCAGCAGCAGCAACTGGAGGCTGAAATACATTCTGGAAAGGAACACTTTCTGTCTGCCTGTGAACAGAGGCAGCCTGAGCTATTTCAAACCACCCTGTCTTTTTTTCTGGAGGCCAGAGGGTTTGATGGAATAACTGTATTCAAAAGGAAATTTCTTTCTTTACATGTGTCTGCAAAATAAAACTGCAAAGCACAAAGCCACAAAACTAAAAGCACTTTTATGTGGCAACCTGGTCTGACAGCTGTACCCTGGAGCTGGAGCAGCAGGTTCATCACATCACACCAGCACAGCTTCTGCTACATGTTTAAGCTGCGCTTGGACTAGAGAATGGAGTTGTGGGTATATGAACCAGCAAAATACACATGCACATACATATATAATATATATACCAAAAAATGGTGTGGTTTGGTAAAATACTGTTTTGTCCCCAAACAGCTGAAATATGAAGGGAATAAATTCCACATTTGCCCCACTGAAGTATTACAAAAGCCCTAATTCAATGCTGACATTCTCCTGAAGAACACAGTCTGCCTCCTGAAACAAGGCAGAAAGGAGCTGGAGAGTGTAAGGAGAAAGAGGAGAAAGGCATTACTGACAGAGAAAACATGTCGTGTTTATGAAGTACAGAGTGCCTGTGGGAGGTTTACTTCACTAGGTAAAAAAACTTCAATTTTATTAAGCTCTTTATTAATTTAGGTACTTGACTTGACTTTAGGAACTTCAGTAAAAATATCCTCTGCAATAGTATCATATGTCTGCAAATTTAGCTACAGATCCCTTCAGATGTTATTTTAATAGATTTGTTCTTCTATCACCAATTCTGTACTACTCAGCACTGCTAAATACAGTCTCCATGCCAAGCACAATTTCCAGGACTGGTTTCAGCCCGTTTCCCTTAGCACTGATTATTTTAGCACATGCTGTGATCCAGCTTTACCAAGCAATGGCTCAGTCCAGCATCCCTTTAGGTTGCAATCTAAACCAGCTCCACTCTTTTGTGCATAACAGGAGGGATTATCTGCCTAGTATCTTGCAAATAACTATCCAATTCAGCTAAGACACTAAATCATGATGAATTCTACAACTTAATTGACCACCTGCAGTTCAAGATACAGCAAATATGAAGAGCACCCACAAACCTCCCATCCTCACTGGCCTGCAGCAGACAAGTGATCTGGACTGTGCCTCCAGTGAAGCACTCTGGACTTGCTTGCAAACAGACTGACATTGCTAAGCAGAACGTACCTTTGTGCTCCCACTGACTGCACCTCTGTAATTTCCACAGTGTTTACAAACGAGACAGCCTTTGGGCCTCCATAAGAGGGTGACCTGGGCATCCCTGTGGGGGATGATGGGACCTGGTGGCCTGGGGATTTGTAGGAGCCATTGCTCACCCTGCCCTGTAGTGCTTGGTGGGACTGGACATTATTATTGGCTAAATCAGCTTGCAGAGAGGTTGTGGAAGTCCTTGGTGCTCTTGTCATTGCACTTGAGAGTGAAGACACTGAGGACTGCAGTATAGGGTTCCTTGTGCTAAAACTGGTAGCAGCCATCAGATTGTCTCTAGATCCATATTTCATTGCCATGCTGCGTGGGTCTTCAGAGAGCGTGCTGACTTGCTGAAGGCTGTAAGAGCTTGGGGTGTCATAGACACCTGAGTCTGCAAACACTGAATCAGGGTGCGAGTGGAGGAGCTTCTCCCTCTCTTCCATCTCTTTCCTCTCCTGGATAGATGCCATGATGGTTTTGGAAAGGTTATCATACCGGACTGGGGAGGGGTCTCTCTGGTGTGGAGCTGGACCCCCCAGCACCGGGCTGAAGCTCTGTGGTGGCTGGCGCTGCAGCTCCCCGCCCCGCAGGTGGCACATCTTGGCTGATAAGTAGGGGGAGTGGTACCCAACGGAGCTGACCGCGGAATGGGCAACGCACTTCCTCCCCGAGGGAGACATGGGGTTGAGTAAACTGTCATAGGAAAGACTTCCATTTCTGTTTGACAGGGAATTGGGAGAAAAGATGCTTTTGTAAGGGGTGGAAGCCGCCCCTTCAGACTTCATTGGATGAAGGGGTACTTTGTCTGTCCCTCTTCTGGCAGCAGATTTCAGGCTCAGGGATCGTGAATTGATGGCAAAGGAATCTATCTGGAGTGGGGAAGACTGATAGGTCTTGTGAAGGGAGCTTTTCCTGTAGCTGGGGATGTCCAAACTGGGTTCAGACTGGTAATCAAGGCTCCTGCCATCCTCTTCTATCAGAGCTCCTTGGCTGTGTCCCTCCTGCATGGTGATCTAAAACAAAGGTGAATATGAGAAAGAGAAGCCAATGCTATGTAAGTACAGGTTGGGTCTCCATGGTGAGTACATGGGAAGGAAAGAGCTGGAGGTCTACTCTCAGATTCTCAGCCCAGCTATGACACAGGTTCACTCTAAGGAATCTCCTAACTCCTCTTCAGCATTTGGATAAGCACCTTAGAAGTAAGGGGGAGTTACTCATAATAAGTGCTAAATGTCAATACATGGACAGACACACTGGAAACACACAATGAGACACTTCTAAGCTGAGACTCAAGTCTCAGTCAAGGTAAATCAAATTGTAATCTGATAACATTGCCCTTGGAAAAAGTACATCAAGTTTTCTACAAATAGCTCTTGAGTTGAGAAGTCTGCTTCTTTTGTGCTGAGTCAGAAACACTTTAGGTTTCATTTCAACACACTGGGGACACTTATCCACTTTACTCAGAGCAATGAGGATTCAGTAATTCTGAATTTCTGATCATACGTCTTCAAAATCAAACACCTAAGCTTAATTAAAACAGAGAGGCTCCTTTCCACTATTTAGGCAAGAAAATAAACCAATTTTCTCTTTTTTATTGCCTGTGTAGGAGAGAGTGGCTACATCAGAGAAGGAGACATAGGCAATCACGTTTTATGTGCATTGAAAATAGACAGGACTTCACTTTGGTTTACTCTATGAAAAGAATGCTTATGGTTCTGTTCACTTCAAATGCCATTCTGTGCTACACAATTAATTTTTACTCTTATAAGGGTTTGCCATAATGCACAATAAAATGGCTACACTAGCTCTGCAAACAAAGAATTATCATCAGTCATTTAATCAGAAATGCAGTCAATGCAGTTTGTTCTTTATCAAATTTATTTTAAGGGAAAATTATTTTTAAAAAGCATAACTGATAAATATGTTTTATTCTGAATTTTTCTTCAAGTATCTTTCTTTGAGCTAGAAAATAGGGAAATATCTAAAACAGCTCACTATCTTCAAGAGCACGGTGCTAAATTTGGCCTTCTCTGGAAAAAGGAAGCCAGGTTACAGCCTGTAAAGGAGTAGGAGAGAGCAATGATATAGCTTATATTTGTTCTACTTATCCTTGAACCCCAATCCCTCTTTCCTAACAGCTTTCATTGCTTAAAAGCAGAATTATATTGGCAAGCTGAGGAACAGATACAAGAGACAACATGATATTCCTCAGAGCAGCCAGTCTCTTTCCCTCTGTACCTCATACTGAACACATGCTATCCTATCCACTTGCCAGTGAACTCATTTTTATAATATTCTCACTTGACTACCAGAAAATTGTGATTACTATAAAATTGAACATGTCCACAGAGCTGATTGTATCACACCAGTCAGCCTACAGTAAAAACATTTTAGGTCAGGACTGAAACAGAAACCTTCAGAGTGACAATGGTGTACCCTGTTATGGTTTCATAGCACTGCTCAGTCTCCTGGCCTGATCAGAACCTATCCTATATCTGTATTGCATCTGAATGAATAAAACAAGCTTGTCTTCCATGGCTCTCTGACTTTCAGCATCATAACCTAAAATACTGTTGCTTAGACAGCTCAAAACTGCTAGCTGATGCCTGTAAATAGAATATTTTGAATTGGATGTCAAGCCATTTTTCATGTAATAAGGTGAAGATGACAGGATTTTAAAGTTCTTGGATACATTGAACAGATTGTTTTTATACTCCTTTTCATCAGCCCATCTTTTCTTCATTAAGTGGACAAACCCAGAGAATAAGATTAACAATTATTGTAGTAAGGCTAAAAGCCAAACTTGGTGGCAGCTGGAATTCTACCATCTATCACAATCTTTTTCTTTTTCAAAACAAGGATACTAGAAATGTTTTCTTCACTAATTAAGGAACTTTCTGTCTTATTCCAGTGTTGCTGCAGTCAATTAGATATCTCTACTTTCCTTACTTATACCACCCCCTTCTTGTTATTATAGGGGGTGACATGGGAGGGCCTGATGAAATTAATTGTAAGAAAACTGCACTGTGTGTGGTATGTGTGTTTTAAGGCTATCTCCAACGGTGTGTGAAGATTTGGATAAATACTGCAAAGATACAAGTCAGACCAGTGATTTTCCAACTGCTGTTCTCAGGTCCTGGAGAGCCAAGGAATATTCACAACAAATCCATGAGAAGAAAACTGATTAGCAGTGGGCTTAGTTTTGCACTCTGCTTCCAAAGGAAACAGTGTAAACAGTTTCAAAACTCTAAGCAAAAAAGAAAATGGTCAAAATTCCAGAGCAATTCTCCCTAATCATTTGGAACTCCATTTTTTTGACAGGAGGAAATGATGCCAAGTGCTCAGAAGTTGTTTTTTCCATGCACTGAGAAGGTGCTAAGGAAGGTCAAACATGAGAAATCTTCCATTAATTTTAACTAAAATATCTCTTGGAATGTTTTAAAAGTTCTTTCTGTTTTACAAGCTGACATCCTGAGGCATCACTGAGCATGTTTTGTGTTGACTCTAGGGTCTGATCCAGGAAAGTGCTAAACATGCCCAGATCCCTCTGAAGGCAATCTGTGCTGGCACCTATGTCAGGAGAAGCCAATGGAAGGTGACACTTCTCAGCATCTGAGGATCAGGCCAAGACACTGGAGAAGCAGGAGTGCATGCCTATCAGCAGGACAGATGTGTCAAGTTCAACAGAGGAAAGCTGCAAAGGCAGACATAGTGAAAATACTCATTATCACACAACAATGCCAACTGCTGTTATTTACTTGTACACTCTGACATTCACTAGAGCCCTGCAGTGAAATTATCCTCAGCTCCATGTTTCTCTGGGAGCAGATTCTCCCAGTCTCACTCACCTGCTCAGCTGTAGCATGGTAGTGGACTTTGGGATTGTTGCTGAAGGCTGGGCGATACTTGTACATGGCAGGTGTAGGAGGGCTGACAAGTTTGGGTGAAAGGCCACCTTCTGTAAAAGGAAAATGAAAAAAAAAGACTAGTACAACCTGTGGACAGAATGCTATCAGCCCTAATTCCTTCCTATCCATTTCCTCTGCAACCAGATCTGTTCTGGAAAGAATAAAATTTGCAGTTCTTCTTGCAGAATTCAATGAAAATCAATGGGGCTCCTGTAGAAATAACAGGACATTGCTGCCAGATCATCAGTCTGCAGAGAAGAAGAAACAAGCTATAACATATTAAGTAGTGCTGGGGAGCAGTGCTATACTCCATGCTATAACCTGAAATAATAGGTATTCAGCTACTACTTTTGTCTGAAAAAATAGGGTTTTTAATAGTATCAAAGCTTTAATTTCACATTTTCATAAATAAAATATTGCTGTTTGCAACACCTAAGCATTTCATATTAATGTTTCTTATTTCTTTATTTAAAAATACATTTTTAATTTTTAAAATGATTTAAAAAATATAAGAAGGGAATCTAAAAGGGTTTAAAAACTCTGTGAAACTGATATGAAATATCCAACCTATGCCTGAATGAACCACTTCAAGCTGACTTTTTTCTCCTATTCCTGCAGGTTTATTTCCCTAGCTTAGGACTCTCTATAAATAGAAAAAACCCTTCACCCAGATCCCACTACTATTTTGAAAGAATACCAGAAGCCTTTTAAAGAGACTGAAATACTTTCTTATTAATAAAAATAAACCACTGATCATGCAACTGTACCTTCACTGGTGCCCAGCTGCCCTTTCAGCTCAGAGTACTTGCTTGGATCTCCTTTGGGTGGGAGAGGTGGTTGCACATCCATAGTTTTATCCTCCAGACCTTCCAGGCTAATTTTAGACTGAAAATGACCAAAGAATCAGTCATTACCTGCAACTTGGTTAAATAATAGCTTGTGTCAGACAGACACAACACAGAACAAGAACTACCTACACCTAGAATGACGAACATGATTTAGCATCCACTACAGACAAAAACTGTCATGTGTAAAATTAACATTTGTCATAAGAAGCCAGTATAATTTGAAATGCACTATCCCAGTCTCCTTGGCCTGCTAAATAACATTATCATCACACCAGTGAATATGTCGTAGAAGACAATGTTGTCTTCTATTTTTTTTCAGCAACTTTCCAGGCAGGTCTCAGCAAGTAACTTTCCAAAGAGTGTAACGTGAACTATCCACAAAAATCTTGCAAGGTGACTTCTTGTGAATCCATTGCTTTTTATATGGATAACAAATCATTCTTTTTCATGCCAGGAGATAATGAAAAAATAAGAGAAGAGGACTCAGCTTCCAAGGCAATATTCCTTTCACTGGACCACAAGACTAATGCTGAATCCATGCTCTTCCAAAGCAGCAGCTGAAGGCTGCCTTACCTTGCTCCGGTTGAGGTTGGCTTGGATCCCATTGTCACTGATCTTCACTGTGATCTGTCGCTCAGATAAATCTGGTCTGAGGAAAGGAGGCTTCACACTCACAGCTTGCTTCTTCTTGGGCTCAACTACGTACCTGATTAATTGTTCAACAGTCATTAAAACAAACAATAATCTAAGAACAAGACATAGAGACAAGAAAATCTTCCTGCTGCTAGGGTATGATTTAAGAATATGTCAGAATCTAGGTAAGCAAATTCCATTTATTTCAACTGATGCAATAATTAAAAAGCTACAAAAATATCAGTGGGGCTTTTAGTGAGCAAGAGGAGAGGATGCACTAAAAACCCAAGCAATTATTGAAGCACTGGTGGACAAAAACATACATCACATGAAGAGAGAAAGAGAGGCCTACTGTCAATGGAAGTGATTTACTAGATCTTACCTAGTTAAGATGGAATAGCTTCCCTGCAGTGGAAGATGGGGATGGGAGAATAAGACCCAGCACATGGGGAGGTAACATGGAGAGGATGATGTGCTGTCAGTCCTAGCTTACTACACAGTGACTTGTTTCTTGGGCATGTTTCGATTATTCAAATAAATGGAAGTAAAAGACATGTCTATTGGAAGCAACATATCTAAAGGGAAAGGTCTGACTTTAGATATCTAATTTCTTTCCAGTGTAAGTAACAAGTAAGTGCAACTGGGCAGTGGCTGTACAGTGCATCAATATCAATATACACACAGGCTTTCTCTGTTTTATCTAGTGAATAGGACATTCTAGTAGTGACAGCTCAGTGGCTTTTCATATACAGGACAGTGAACAGGTATTCTGCTTACTGAAAGTCTGAGAATAGCCATGATGAGAATACTCACACCTCTCTCTTAACAGAAGTGTCTCCCAGCTTCTAATATCTCTCTCTCTTAAAGTATCTTGAACTAATTTTCATGATTTGATAAATTTGAGAAGCAGCTATTCTAGTGTCTTCACTTTAACATACGTAAGTCTTTTAGGACTTATTTGTTGCATGGCCAAGGGGAAAAAAAAAGGCAGATAGTATCAGGGTGTGGAATTGCTCACCACTCTGCAAAGGCTCACATAAGTCTCCTTGTAGTATGATTATTAACATGTTTGCAGTCTGGACAGCTCAGCACCTAGGATATTTATACTCCATCTGATCTATTGCATTAAAATCCTGATTCCAAAATGTGAAACGATAAATCCATTTCCCCAAAAATAGAAAGCCATAAATAACATCCCAAGTTCCATGGTGTAGACCTCATTGAAAATCCGTTTTATGATAATGAAAGTGCCAGTGAGATTGAAAACCACAGCAGCCTTAAATTAGATTTAAGTCTTAAAGAGAAAGGCTGATTGTAGATTTCTTCCTTTTCTCCATCAGACTAGAGTTACTGGACATTGACTGTACAGTTCACAAAGTCATGTGAGCCAAATCAAGCACATTTTCTACTTTTGTCCCAACAACTAAATGACCTCCCTCATTTCCAGCTGTGTTTATCTTACCTGGGAGCCAAGGGGCTGCACAGTACATGTTCCACGTTTCCGCAGCATCCTCGGGTGAAAGGATTCACTCCCCCACGGAATTTACCTGTCACCTGAAAACATATTCAGGACAGTGCTCAAACCTCTAGTTACATAGAAGTCATCATCCAACTCTCAGAAAGCCAGGAGTAAGTACACCTTGATCTGACCTTACTGCCCTTCCCAAACAGGTTGTTTTTCTTTGAATGCTACCCTTCCTCTCTGTCGCTCTAACACAGCACCTCTATCAGCTGCCTCTAGCTAAGAGGCTCACTAGCTGTAGATCCTTCCCAAAAGGGCAGTGAGCTCCATGTGACTTGGGTCCCAAGTAGCCACCTTCATCTCTCCACGCCACTTCTGCACTAGATTCCTGCCTGCCTCCTGTCATCCAGACATACTGTTTTGGTCCTTTCATTCCTCTGTCACTTCCACTCCTCTGCTTTGGCAAGTACTCTCCAAACAAAGAGGCAAGTCAATTCAACACTGGTAATGTTGGATGAGAGCAATGTTTCCTCTCTACCAGCCTCCCATCCCCAGCAGCACTCAGCCTGAACCATGGCTTTACGTGCGAGGGTGCCAGGAGCTGCCCGGTGATTCTGATGTTTGCCTGGAAATGAGCTCGTTTAATAAAAGCCAAGACTCATTAGACTGGCAGGATGCATTCAGAGCTTCAGACAAGCATTGTAAAGGGGTTGTACTCTAAAGGCAGATACTTGAAAGTAACCATATGGGGATAAATACCAATAAAGCCAGAGAGATTAATAGTGGTTGCCATTAAAAGCATTAGTGTTGCTGTTTGCAAGTAATGAAGTTTAATCAACTCATAGTTCTCATCTAGCAACATGTTTAGAGAGTACCAGAAATACTTTAATTACTTGCACATAAAATAACAACAATTAAATGGTTTTGCAATATATTATGCTGGCCTCTTTGATATAACATAATACTCTTTAAAAGGCCAAGAGAGAAATGTTGGAAGTTCTGAGTGTTGGAAGATTAACGTGATGACTAAAACGTGGGCCTGGGACAACTGGCACATCTGCATTCAATCCTGGGCTTAAACTGACTTTTGCCAGATGCTGGCAAAGCAATTCATATCTCTGTGCCCATTTTCTCAAACACAATTTAAAAATAAAAAATCTCAAACTCACAGATTAAATTACTAATTATATCAATTTGGTTTCTGAAGTAGTTTGAAATCCACTGATAGAAAGCACTCAGAAGGAAGGATATTTATTTACTCTATTCAGAAGCTAAAAATACCAGAATACGAGCAGATGTTGGGTTATTTTGATTCCATAAAAGACTTTCAGAGGCATTCAAAAAGCTCACAAACATCTCCACTCAAGCACTATACACTCCTAAATCACAGTCTGCCTACTATGAATGCTCAAAACCTACAAACTCTGGAATGAACAAATACCAAAAATAAGCAGTAAAACACCAAAAATGTCTGTACCACTGGCCTATAAAATGTACTGGGAAAAGAGGACAAGTGTAGCTGAGCATATTGTAACTGGAAGGCTGACAGCAGATAACTAACAGTGTGAGAAAAAAGAATCAATACAGAGACTGCAGGAGAAAAGTGAATATTTTAAAATAGTGTCAGAGCCAGGAGGAGATCTCATATGCATCCCTCCTTGTCTAGTGCTCTAATTAGCTAGATAGGCTTCCTTTGAAAAGGACCTGAAGGCTGGGAACATCCATCCTCCAGCTACATATAGCCAGTACATATGGCTAACCAGAAATTAATACCAGTTTATATTTCATTTTCAGAAAATGGCATGGGAAAATGAATTAATCTCAAGTGGTTTGGTAGCTCAGGAAACTAAACCAAGCTAGGATGCATTTGCCAATAGTTACTTCAATTAAGTTAAATACTAAATACTCAATCTTCCTAAATGATAGAATAACCACAAACAAAACAAGTTATATTTTACCTTTTTTTAAAATTTTTTTTTCTTCATCCTCAGCCTAAAATTTTTGTGGACATGTTTAATCACTTCACAAAGCCAAGCCTAAGGCAGACCATGACGTAGGCTATGAGATTGAAATGTCCTGGGTTTCATGGTACTATTGTGAGCACTATCAACCCCAATACTTGGTCAAAATCAATTTAAAAATGAAGAGCAGACTATTCCAAACAGGACTGAGTAAAGCATTCAAAGCTCTACAGCTATGGCACGCCTGCTTTGTTCAAAGGCCATGTTAGGCAACAATTCAGGATGACTTCAGAATCTTTGCTTATGTAAACCTCCCACACTGTGATGGACAAAAGTTTTTATTGTCTCTTGTGGGACAGGAGACAATCTCATCCCAGTTTACAAAGCTGGCCTCAGACAGATGTCTTCAACTCTTAGACTAAGTCTGCACAGCAGCCAGCAAGCTACATAAGCATGAAGCCATCAGCCTGCAGGACAGCACACTGCCCAGCATGAGCTAGAGAGCACCCATAGATGCAAGAGCAGTAAAAATGCATTTGAAAAAAAAAAGTGGAAATCTAATGTGGAAAAAAAAAAGGTGACAAAACCCCAGATGTGTGAGGAGTAAAGCACTGGAATGCATACAATTAATTAGCCTTGGGAAGAAGGCTGAAAACACTGTGCAGCTCACTGGCACATTGTGTGACCCAGCTTTCTAATGGAGCTACCCCTCAGGAAGGGCAGGGGTGTGCTATTGATCCATGGCTAGATCTCTATCAACCATACCCTGCTACTGATAGTGCATGTACATATAGGTCTAGATTGTCCACACAGGGGCTGTGGATTATATACATTTGAGTAACTGCAGAGGAACTGAAGTTTTACAGGCTTTTTGGCATGAGATGTCATGTTGGCACTTGGTTTGGAGAAGCAAAACAAGTTATGCCCAATAGCCTCTCTGTGTGCGTGTGCACATACACACAAGAACAAGAGAGAGACAAAGGGAGCAGACAAAGAGCCAGCTCAGTCAGACCCTGTTCTGTGCACTGAGGGTTAGCTGGGGGAGTTCAAAATACCAGGAGACAGGGCAAAAGCATGACTTCATATTTTCCTTTCATTCAGGCTCATGGTTTGTTCAGTCTGACTCATAAAGTTCAAGCTTCTGGGGTTGACAGTACTCACCACATAAAACCTATTTCAAAGCCATGAGTAGATTTTAAATGGTAAATAAGCCTGGGATGGTCCTTTGTGGTTAGGCAGGGGAAATCTTTGCTTGTAGTGGATTCAAGAAAAAAATCTGAAAATAAAAAACTAGGCAATCTTCCTAGGTCTCCACAAAAGCTCCAGTAGGAGTGTTGCTGCTAAGATCACTTACCCAAGATAACCTGCTGATTTTCCTTCCCAACCCAACACCTCAGTCACAAACCCAGAGCAAGGACTGCATCTTACCTGTTCATTTGTTGTTCGCCCTCGGGCCACTAGAACAATATGGAAGCCAGTGAGACCAACGACTGGAATAAAGAATAACCCAGCCACACACATGACAGCCATTCTGTATCCAGGAGTTAAAGAAACTGGGACAAGTAAAGGGAAAAAGAGGCTATGGAGGAGAGGGAAAGGAAAAGGAGAAAAGAATAATCTGGGAAATAGGGAGGGTGTCCCTCAGCTTTAACTAAGTCTAACTAAATTTTATCTCAAAATTAAGTCCATCTGCTACTAGCCTAGGTCCTTAACCTTGAGATGATTAAAAAATAATGTGAACTCGTTAATCCTGGCTGAATGATCTTGTCAAGATTGTTCTGCACTAATCCATCAACAAGGGTAGCACCCCTCAGAGCCAGTGGTGCGTGTGTTACACCAGCATGCAGGGGGGCTGCTTCCAGCTTAAACTCAGCTTTACAGTAATAGAGTTTTAAATACAGAAAATAGTACCCAGGAGAGTCACACTCAATTGGAATTAAAATTTGGGGAGGCAGTATAGACTTTTGCTGGGTTGTCATAGCAAAGACTGATACAGACAAAAGGTTTTTAGGTAATCACTGGTTACAGGCTACACAGGTCAGATGGGTACAGAGGAAAACTTGCACTAAGCATTGACTAGGGAATCAGGAGAGGAGCAGATCTCCAACAGGACGACAAATCTTCAGATTCACTCTTTCATATTTTCCTCAGGGTCAGCTTGAGTCTTGAAAGACCAAAATGAAGGATACGTAATGGTAGAATGAGCTGCTCCTAGCTTTTCCATATGGTTTAGGACAAAGATGAGCCCAAAGGTGAACACTCCGACCATGTGTGTACTTAAAGACAGCAAGAAGAGAAAAAAATAGCGGTAGTTCCTCCGTCCTATGCAATTGTTGACCCATGGGCAGTGATGGTCAAAATCCTTGTAAAGAAAGGGAGAGACAGGAACAATATCCAAACAGTGAAAAGAAGATACATTGTCTTGAAAGGTAACTCTGAACCATTGTCATGGAAAATTACATCAGGCTAGTTCTGCATCCTTATGACATGCTGGACTCTCTTGGCTTATGTATGGGTGGAAAGGTACTTGAGTGTTCAAAGGGTTTAAGGAGAGCATTTGAAAAATATAAGACAGGCTATTTATCTGCTAGCAGCAGAAGCACTCATTGTTTATATTCCTTAGAGCCAGTTAGGATGAAGTAGTTAGAACCCAGAATGTTCTGAAGATGCAATACTGCTGCAGAATTCTCTGCTCTATATTTGTGCTTCTATGTAGCTGAACAACAGACATCCCAAAAGATACTTTTTATTCCTCAGGTCCCCAGAGAAAAGCAACAGCTTGATGACACACAGCCAAAGTTCTGCACAAGTTCATTAATAGTTATGAATACAAACCTAACTGTCTCGAGCAAGAAGAGCTCAAAGCCCCTCATAAAGTCAGATCCCTTTTAACAGGAGATTTAATAACGAGGGCAAGCCACAGACATCTTTCAAGTGCCTTTACACAGTTTTATAAGCATGTAAATCCACTGTCTTCAATGGGATTATTCTTGACACGAGGACAAGATCAGGTGCAAGACATAAACCCTTCTTATTCCAGTGTTCTTCTGAAGATATATTAATCACACAAAACAAATCAATTGTTTATTCTTTGTTTTGTGGTAATGGTATTTTTAAGCACTCCTCAGGCATGATAAAGGGAGAGGGGTATGTCTATTTTTAAGTTTTGCATAATGTATTTACCAAAAATTTACAAAATACAAGAAAATGCATTACAGCACCTTAGAAAATTACAGGGGCAATTTAATAAAGGTAATTTCAGGCTATATATGAAATGCTGACACAGCATTTATCTACTATGCAAATCTGGTTGCCTGCAGCCAAAAATATCTCTTATGAAACTGGGTAAGTACTCACTGCAAACATATCAGTAAAGAAGATAAAAATCTGACTGCTTTTGTCACAGATTAATTTTTGGGTCCCTCTAGTCACAGCAGGTTTAAGGCTTGACTGATTTTATTTCTGCATGTATCATTGGCTTTCGTAGTTTGATCATGTTTATCAAATTAGCTCAAAAGTTTGACATTTGGGAAAATAATTTTTATTGCACATTCTAGACTTAATGTGGAAAGATTTGAATTATGACCCAGAATGGTTTGCATGGGCACAGCCAGTAGAGTTGCTCCTATGCTGTCTCCAAGCTCTTCTAGAAGAGACATGTGAGTGGGAAATAAGCCCTCCAAGAATCAATAAAGCATGCTGTTTAGGACCACATCTTATTGATTCAGAAGTCATTAATGCTTTTTGCCAAAATTCCTCCACAGCAGTCATTATTTACTTACACAAGCAGAGCTTCTTGCTTGCCCACTAGAATAGTAAGGAACATTCAACTGATTTGACCATCAATAAAACTTCTGAAGGACTAAGCAGAATCACCTTGCCTTCTGCTATTTTGTTTAGGTTACTTTTGGATTTTCTCCCATTTTCATTTCTGCTGCAGAACTGACTCCCTTGGAGGCCTTATGCCAGCATGAAATTGCAAGTGTTTATACCAGTGAGTTTTGATCTACTTCTTTCTGAGAAAACTTCATTTGCTGAAAATGAATTTTCATGCTGAGCCACTGGGGAGACAAGAGGAGAAATTACATGGGACAACTGAGAAATTACCATCATCTAAATAATCTTCATGATCTAGAATTTGTGAAAACAATTATGTTTTTAAACTAGGAATATACAAATCAGGTATTCTACAGCTCTACTGAACAAATCACAGGAGTCTAAAAAATCTGTGTGACACAACTTATGTGGCTATTCCCCTCTACCCAGGGACCTTGGCAGCTCCTTGCTCTCCATCTTCTCAAATCCTGCATTCTTCTAAGGCCTTCCCCAACAGAACAGCCTTGTCCTATTTATCAATGGTTACTAGGCACAGCACTGCTTCCAGATAATTATAACTTAGATATATATTGCCCTGAAGGGGAAAAAGACTGACACAAGATAAACCCAAGCAGCCTTTCTCTCACATGTAACTGAGCTGCTTTCTTTGGGACTATTCCCTTGCTTATGGCAAAGAGGATTAGGACAAAGATGGTGTCTGCGGCATTCCAGCTGACTCTGGTACTTTTTTCTTTCTGATTAGTAATTCCTTTCATTTTAATGGCACAGCTGAATATATTTTAGACATATTACAGATTACATCTTTCTATTGGAAAAAAAACCCCAAACTTTGCAGCAGAAATCACCCTTAAGAAGTGGAATTTTTAGCTCAGCAATAAAAAATCCCCCCCGGCAATACACTGTTGTGGATACAGCACTTTATACTTGCAAGTTTGGGAGCTGTTTAAAGCCCAGAAGCACATCTTACTGTTTGAGGCCTAGTTTTTAAAAATCCTGTCTGCCTCAACAAGACCCTAGGGCATTCAAGACACATAAAGGTCCCATAATTCAGAACAATCAACAGTAGTAATATGAATTATTAAATGCTCTGAGGTGGGGTGTTGAAACAAAAATGGGGTCCTTCCATTGACTGGACAACCATGCACTGAATTCTGAGTTTGGTTTTCCTAAAGCTCACACACCATTCTAGCTTCTCTGCTTGTCCAGGAATGTAGGCACCAGTCTGTTCCAAATTAAATTATGAGCTCTAAGCTCATACATGACAAGCTACATTGCTTCACCTTAAATTTCCTCGAACTCTACCTCTGCATCAACTCTTCCACTCACCATTTTTTTTACACTCACAATCCCTTAGCTTTAAGGGAGACATAGCCAGCAGTTCAAATTTTCATTCAAATTACCACTGGCAATGAAGTTGAGGGCTATGTTTGAAAGGTAGGAATCCATCACTAGGGCTACAGCTGGGAAATTCCAAGAACTGAAATACTGGGGGAAGCTCCAGTGTTTCCAGTGGTATGTGCAACCCCATCCCTGAGGCGAAGCCAGCAGGTAACCAGCAGATGTGTTACCTCCACACAGTTGTCACAGACGCTGCAGTGGGAGCAGCGCGGGGGCCGGTAGAAGTGGCAGGTGGCACACCACTTCATCCGTACTTGGATCCCTTTAATTTCCACATTCTTGTAGAGTGGAGCTCGGAAGTCATCGTCTTTATCTTCATCTTCATCTGCTGCTCAATGCAAAACTAGAAGTTAGTGGAAATAGCAGAGGGTAAAGATAAAAGAGCTAATCCAGTCAACGCTTGGATACGGGGGCACTGCCTGTGCTCTTGGGCTTGTCAGCGAAATAGCAGCGCGGTGGAAGTGATGGACTGTCAGAACAAGTTGTCCAGGCTGCAGAACACTGCAGTGATCAGGGCTCATTTTAGCACCTCCCTAGGAGTGCTGTGCAGCCTCACTCACCAAATGAGCCTCACTCCAACCCGAATGAACTGGAGTCAAAGAAGGGTGAAAATCACCCAAGCCCGTGTTGTGAGAAGTCCTGCTGCCTGCATTTGGGATTAATTCAATGCTACCTAGTCCCAGCACCTAAGGTGAAAGAAATGAGATGATAAATATTAGAATAGAGTTGTGCTAGCTCAAACCCCAGAAGTCGACCCAGGTTACCCTAAGTGATGATGATTTGTTGAGCACGCAACCATGCCAAAGACCTGTTGCTCCAGGGAGCCTCTGCCAGTGAGATGTATCACCCTGAAACAATCTGTGTGCCTGTGAAAAGTCCTTGCAGCAGTGATTACTTCTTTATAGCATATCCCATGCTCACCTCTTCACAGAAAAACCAGAATGCTCTTGCTTTAGCAATGGCACACAACTGGGAAGATTTCACCTCTCTCCAAGGCAGCGTAGTCTACTGATGTCAGTAGAGGCCTAGGAGTCAGGAAGTTTTGCATTCTAAGTTTTTCACTCTATGGTGCTGTACTAGTCATTTAGCCACTCTTTGCCATTAGTAAGATGAGGATGATAATGATGCAACAATCTTATCAGGGACAACACAGAGGACAGATGGTTTATCATCTCAGGTAAGCACTGCCTTGTTTAAGAACAGAAGCCATTTAAAAATAAATGCCTAAAATAAAAGATAGTCTATAATAGAAAAATATATTTAGGAAGAAAAGGGGAAAAAAGGAAATTCAATTTCATGAAAGATCATATTTTATTTTACATTCCTATGATCTTTATTTGATTTCTTTTGACAGAGAAAATCTAAGAAGTTCACATCTATTTAACACCTGCTTAAGCATTTTAGTGCAGCTGGAATTGGTTGACTGGCTGCAAATTAGGTGGAATTTTAGAATATTGTCCCAGTGGGGCATCAGTCACTATCATTTCGTTCTATATTAAATCTTCTCTAGATGTGTTATCATGATCCAATTTCCACTGACTTCAGAGGGATGTTGTCCCTTCACTTACATGAGCTTGGGATCAGCTACAATATTTACCTTGCAAGATTATTCCCTGGATTAAAGTAGAATGCTGTACTGGCTCCATTCTCTCATTTTCTTCCACAACTAGTCCGTGGGACTCTTAGTGAGAGCTGGACTATAAATTCTTTAGACACTTATATAAATATGATCTGTAGGTTCTTCAATACCATTATAAACTAGCCCATGCTGTCTAATACATGCGGGCATATGAAAACACATATAGAACAGTCAAAGAATTTAAAGCTCTTATATGTAGACAAAAAGGTTATATGTTGTATCCCCACATGAACATAAACACATTAGTCTTGCAGAACTGACACACACTTGAAGAGTTTGTATAAAACAGATTGACATAAGAAATACTGGAAACTAGTTTGTAGTTGGTATCTATAACTGGTCAGGAACAAACATTGCCAGTTTCAACCCAGACTGAAAACCAAATTTGTCAAGGTAGTCCCAGTTTTGGTGACTTAGTACTTCCTTTCTTTCTCATTCACTTTGGTTATTACTGGCAGCTCAAAGAGGGACAATTCTGATTCATACCAGAAACATTCAGAGCACCAACAAATTGAAAGCTCATTCAGCAACCATTTGGGAGTTTGCTTCAGGCCCTCTTCCACAATAAAACAGTGAGCTGACTTTACTTCCCCCGATAGCCCAAGTTCTACCTGCCCAAGAATGTGCAAGCTCATGCAATACAGCTAGAAATGTGTTGATTTCCAGCCTTCAGTGACCTGAGCAGAATATATTGGCAGAGCAATGATTCTTACTACACAGATTCTTACACTGATCACTCTGATGCACTGACACAGAGCAGCCACATCTCGTGCTTTGATAACCTGTTTTGAAGTTGTTGGTGGCTTCCTCACAAGAATCCTGTGATTTCATTAGCATCCAAGCTTCTGTATTGCTTATTTGCTCTTTTCGATTTGAAGTATATATGTCACTGTCAGAAATGTACTAAGAAACTTGAAAAGCAAGAAGACAGGTTTCAATAACAGAAAGCAAACAGATCTATTGTATATTCATTTTAAGTCACTCCTGCAATTTCTGATCTCCCTGTGCTGGCAGCTCTGCGGGCGGCGTGGGGCGGCATCGCTTCTTTCACACGCCCTGTGATCTGAACCAACATCTGCTCCCAGCACTGGTATTTATAGTCTTACCCAGCTTTGCTTTGCCTTAGCAGTTTGCTTCCTTCACACATCTAAACTCTTACTCCATCGCTTTATTCTGGGATGATTTCCATCCCTTTTCTCCTCCTTTTCCCACTCCCCTTGCTCCCAGCCTCTCCCAGACCAAGCACATGCACTACAAATAGATATAAAGGCCAAGGCCACAAATGAAGAGAAAGAGGAAAGAATGGCAAGCTGTAGGAACAGCTCTTCCCACTTCATTCCTGACTCCTTTGTGTTAAGGGAGATGAGAAGGCAGGGAAGGTGCTGAGAATGTTTCAAAGTTTTTATTGATCTCCCTCTGTGTTTCCTTTTTAAATGCAAACTAAAAAAAAACAAACCCAAAACAAAACCAAAATAGAACTGAAACAAAAAACAAACAAACAAACAAAAACAAACCAAACTTATTTGCAAATGTAAGTCAGAGAAGTGCAAATGAAAAGTATCAGTCTGTAACACACAGTACAGGTCACTCACAGGCCATGGTGAGCACTTGGCAGCAGGCTCTAGTCTGAGGGAACTGGATTGCACAGATTAGATTTCCAGACAGAGATTTTCAAAATGGAAGAACTTCATTCCAGCTCTCCCCTTACCAATGGCAAAGATCATGGATGCTTTTGGTAACCTCACACCCAACCCACGTTTACCCACTGCTGTCTCTGCTGAGATGGAGGAACTAAAAAGTCCAGGCAACTCATTAAAAGCTCTAAGTGCTTAGACTCATTTGCAAACCTCTCCAGTACCTATTTATACCTTTAAGCACCTAAACACTGCATCACTTCATCTTGCACAAATGACCGAACTTGTCTTTACCTTAGCTTGCCTTTACACACATTTATTTCCTCCCCTGCAGTGCTGCAACACTTAACCAGGGCTCCAAAAGCTCTGTCAGACAGGAATGGGAGAGAGATGCTCATCACTACACCCTGCTCCCTGGCAAAACCTGGCACTTGCTATTCAGGGAAGCCAGCAGGACAGGTTCTTGTCAGGTAGCAATTTAAAATAGATATTGAATTTGAGGAATAGAGGTGAGAAAGCACAGCTTGCAGAGAGCACAGATCCACTGGTTCAGGAAGGACTGCTCTAGGCAGTCTCTGCTGCAAATTGCATGTGAATAATTATTGGAAGATGGATAAAATGAGGTGACAATCCTCTCATTAGAATGTGTTAAAAGAGAGAGCAAGGCTGTGGTTCCCATTACAAAAGCAGAGCCATCTTTATCCTATTTGATCAGCTGTGAATCTGTACTAATTTAAGCAAGCATATCTTTCTAAATGTATACATTTTTAGGCACTCTACTGCAGCCTTAATCATTCTATTTTTTAGCTTTCAATGCTTTTGCATTTGTTTTAAGGCTTTCTGGAAGGTCTGCTTTGATGAATCTTTTTCATAAAGTTTAGCCTCTCCCCTCCACTACATCCTGCTCCCTATTGTGAAGACAGTGACTTAAATTGAATGTGCCAGCATGACACAGGGCATGGCAATCCTAATCACATCAGTCAGGAGAGCTACTCAAGGCAAACCATTCTACACAACCCTGTGCCCTCCATTGCCAATCTGAGCAAGTGCAAGGACAACTGACACCTCCTGGGTCAGAAGAGAGATGGAGGGTATGCAGCACTCTACCACCATCCCACCTCTACTGCTAGCTGAGGATAATATATAAATAAATAATAAATACCAGGAAAGAATATGAGGAAAAAGGGGATTAGGCAACAAGCAGTGTGTTTGGATCCCCTAACACCTCCTTTGGCTTGGATTTTCAAATCCCCCCCACGATAGTCCCATTCTCTGTTACCTCGTGGGAAAACTCCAGGGTCCATGAAAGTTGCCATGCTGAAGTTTGCCAGTACAAACAAGAACACGAGCCCATTGTACACTGGGACGGCTGGGGAGATGGCTTTTGTCAACCACGGGCACCTGTGGAGAACAAGAGTTACAGGTAAGGGCTCTTTTGGCTGCAATATGTAGCTTCTTCCCATTTCAACATCATCAATGTTTATAACCCTATAAAGGGTGCCAGGAGGATGGAGCCAGGCTCTGCTCAGTGATGCTTGATGACAGGACAAGGGGCAGTGGGTGGAAGCTCAGGCACAGGAAGTTTCATATAAACGTGAGGAGGAATTTTTTCCCAGTGAGGGTGACAGACACCAGTACAGGCTGCCCAGTGGGGTTGTGGTGTCTCCCTCTCTGGAGATATTCCAAACCCGCCTGGATGTGTTCCTGTGTGTTCTGGTCTGGGTGATCCTGCTCTGGCAGGGGGGTTGGACTAGATGATCTTTCCAGCCCCTGACATTCTGTGATTCTGTGATTCACCACCCTCACAGAGGAGTATTCTTGTCCCCTCCCCACTAGCCACGCAGCAAGGCTGAATTTGCAATTTAACAACAGGAATTTCCACAGAGCCAGTCTGAGCGATCTAAAGCACCCTGCAAACACCCTCCCTAAAGCTGCTTTGTTCTACAGCACAGAAAGCACCAATTGTCCTCATGGCTCACAGGACTTTGCAATCCTATTGCCTTATTTGCAACCTGGCATTTTGGTTCTCTGTGTAACAGCTTCATCCCATTGTTGCTACATTGCTGTTTATCTTCTGCATTAGCCTTGCTGCAATTGGTGTTACTTTCAATTCTCACCGGTGTGATGCAGAATAGGATTCTTAAACCACTGATCTCCAGAGCAGCTACAAAGAGAAGCACACTCCTCACTACACTTTGCTGAGTGGTTTTCAACTCCAGACAACACTCAGAATTAACACTAGAAAACTCTCCTTGGAGGAAAGTTTAGTCAGCCTGAGCGTGGGCTCTGCAGGTGTCAGCAGAATGGAAGAATGCAGGATCCAAAGGATCTGCCAGTGAATGCTTTTCAGAAACACTGAAAGGCTTGCACCAGAAACACCCACCTGGCAAACATAACTGAGAGGACCTGAAGAGAAAGAGTAAAAAAAAAGTACAAGACTTCAGAAAAGGGCTGGAGAAATCTTGTTAGATACAGGAAAACTGTTCAAGCTGCAAACATTTCCTACCATCAGAGAAGGGCAGGACCAAGGCAGAAAACAGCCTGATCTGCAGGCAACTTTACCCAGTAAAAAGCAGGGTTTATTCACTCAACCATTTACAGCATCTCTAAAGCTTATCTCTAAACACTAGACTAAATCTGCTTCTCTGTTCTGCATAAAGAGATTTGGTGTTACAGGATTGCTGAGGGGAAGCATCTGATCAACCTCATGAAGCTCACAAATATAAATAAGTAAAAAGTGGAACAAAGAATCTCTTTGGAAAACGTAAGACCCCTGACGGAGTGGCTCCTTAGATTTCCATCAGCCTTGACAGCCAGGGACTCCTCCAAAGCTGTTAAGCTGCCAGCCATTCAGCAGCAACACCTTGCTACCATTAACATAAACTAGACATTGGCCCACGTATTCGGGATTGCATTTTGCCCAAATTACATCTTTGGTTGGATCTGATTGGCTGCCAGGCCAAATCCTGTGGAGAGAAAGGAAAAAACAACAAACAAGCAGCCTTCTCCCAAATCTCATTTGCAATGCTTTTGCTACTGATATGCTGTTTAGAACAGCTGAGAATGGGGTTATTAACCTTGAAGGAACACTGTTAAACACACTCTTGTGGCCAGCAAAAAAAGGGCACCACGTTTTCTCCTCCTCTTTCTTTCTGAGCAGGCAGGGAGATGGTTTTGTGCTCCCCTCTTCACAGCCAGGCTTTTAACATTGCACTGCTCCAAACTGCTTTTAAAAGGACCTTTCCTCGTGTGTGCTTCAGCCAGTAAGAGATGGACAAATCCTACCCTGGGGGAATGAACTGTAAAGCCAAGAGCAAGGTATGTCTGTGGCTGGGACTGAACTTCCAGGTGGACTGGGGAAGAAGGAAAAAATAAATCTTCTTACTTGAGTAAGGATGCTTTGCTGTAGCCCTTGCAGAAGGAGTGAGGGTGAGCAGAAGCATGAGATTTCTCCTGGGACTGGTCTTAGCTGGAAGAGGCCCAGGAAATTAACACTTTTTAAGATAATAGGAAAGGGCTGAGAGTTGACTGGAGGAAAGCTGAATTTCTTTGTGTTTCTCTTGCATTTGAAATCTTATGCAGGTTGTCAAGGATCCTGGGTAAAGGAGCAAGTCATGTAGAATAGAAAGCTGATGGAGATGAAGTAGCTTAGCCAGACCCAGCTGAAGACACCTTGACTCCATGATACACTCTAAGATGCTTACGTTTCCCAGGAGGTAGAATTTCAACATGCAGCAAGGTCACACTGACTTGCTGCCATGCTCAGTTTTCTCACAGCAGCCGCTGATGAGTGAAAAGCAAGGCAAGGCAGAAGTTTCTAACTTTCCATGAAATGTGCTGCAGTGACCTTGCCAAGTGAGCCACAGGCCTGGCACTGATGGTTTCTACCAGATCCTTTAGAGGAAACCAAAATAAATCCTGAAATAAACAGCTATAGAATGAATTCTACTCTAGGAAAGGGTTCTTCCTTCAAAATTAGAGTAAAATTAGATTTAGTAATGTGCATGACTGACTTCATTTTATTCCCATGATGAAATTTCCTACACAGAGAAAGATTACAAAGTTACCTATGGCTTGTTAAGCATGGAGGAGAGACTTCCTTGGCAGTAAAGTCAAGTTGGCAAATCAAAGGACAGGAAACCCTTTCTTATAGATAACTGTTTATACAGAACAAGTTCTAATGAGAGACTGTCTCAGATGATTAACGTAGGCATCTGTTAATGTTCTCAGTTGTGATTTACTTTGCCACGTTCCCAACAAATACATCAAAATATAAGGAAAAACTTAAGCCATTAAACTGAATTGAACAGCTCATTTAATGGGTAAATAGTGTATCTGAAAATACTTACACAGAAGTTGAAAGAAAGGACAGAATGAGTCACTGTACATATCAGCCAGAAGGTCTGTTCACAAGCCTTCCATTTTTTCTTCCTAGAATCTTTATTCAGTATCACAGATTATATAAAATTAGATGGGACAAAAATGACCTAATTTGTAAACTATAATACCAATAAAACCAGATATGGAGATCAAAACCTGGCTTATAACTAAAGAGATTTGAAAAAGAAAATAAAACTGCTACTAGGATTCCCATTAAATGATGCATCCTCCTGATCCTGCCCCATAATGCACACATAATTATAGACAAAGTAATAGAAATTCTAATTCAAATCCAGCAGGTTGATTTATCACTAATCCATCAAGCAGGAGTCTGGCTCCTGACCCTTTGTGCTCTGCTGTGAGAAGAAAGCTGCAGCAATGTCTGGCCAGGAACTGTAGTGAGTTTCTTTTTACTTTGTGCATTTCTTCCCTCCAGGAGATCAGCTTCCAGCAGCAGGAACACTGATCCATGGGACAGACTTAGCTGAATTTTTCAGTTGCTTTTTCTAACAAGTTGTTATGAATCTAGATAAACAACATGTGGATTCAAAGCTTTCTTTGGTTAGTGAACACAACATTGCAAAAGGCTACGTCCTGTGTCTTCAACTCATCCCACAGTGGAATTGCACAGCATGAAGTGTACCACAAGGTTTATAGGGCCATATAAATTCAGTAGAGCCAAGAGCAGTGTATAGACCTCTGATGGAACACTGCCATCAGATTTTTCTGAGAGAAAAACTCAACCCCAAGATTTCTGATGTGCACTGACATCTAGGAGCAAAATCCCCAAGTCCCAGCCCAGAGCTACTCTATTCTAGCACAATTACTGCCAAGGAAAGCTGCACCCTTTGTGATTGCTGGAGCCCCTGCAGAACCAGGGTCACTGAGGCACTCAAAGTCCTCAGGCCATGGAAAAGTTAAGAGATGGGACAGAGCAGGAGCTGTGCTATGGGTCACTTCTGGCAGAAGCAGCCAGGCATGCTGAGCCTGGCACACCTGCAGCTCAGCAGGCTCTCTGCTCCCCTGGCTGTTACCCCTCACTGCACAATCCATGTTTAAGGTCAAGGTAGATGTGAAAATAAATGTATGATAGGTGCCCGTTATAGATCCACGTTAGTTTGGATCCCTCACTTGAACCAGGAGGCCTGAAGGATGACACTGCTGCTGTTGCTACTGTAGCAGAGCTACATCCAGAACTGCTCAGGAGAGAAACCTGCAACCGTTTTGCTTAGTGTAGAAAATAAAAGCCAGCACACGCCACCATGGCACACTAGAGATAATTACGGGTCTCAAATTCTTCTGAACAAAGCACAGAACTACACAGGCAGGATTTTCCTCATAATTATGCCTCTGACATAGAGTGATTCTGTTCATAACTCAGAGGAGAGTAATTCAGGGTGACAGATTTAATCTCATTTATCCTATTTGCTCCTGAAACCCTATCCTAATAAAATGGAAAGTTAAAAAGATTAACAGACAGGATCATACGACTTGCTAGGTGTCAGATAGACTTCAGCATCATCAGCTGCCTCTCTCTGCTAAATAAAACAAATAATCCTTTCTGCTTTTTGGCTTGGTGCTTTGTAGCAAGACATGTTTGTGTCTTATAATTATAGTTCACCTATAATTAAGTAATTGAATAGGATGTTCTTCTTGAATCCTGCTCTAAATTAAGATTTGGTGGTTTTTATAAAACCTTATACATGCTTAGAGAGGCACTAGGCCACAGAGGATGGTGCCTGGGATTTCAGGAATTGGGTTTTAGCCTTGGCTCTGACACTGGCATGCAGAGTGACTACAACCCATCTGCTTCCCTGCTCCACCCCAGTTAAGCCTTTTGCAAGTGAGACATGAACTGCTGACAGACCATCTTCCCACTGCAGGACAGCCAGGGGATGATCATGATCACCTTTCATTTTGCGGATCTCAAAGTGCCTCTGTTAGGGCCATGCTGGTGGCCCTGGTGTTTGCTTCCCTGGAGCAATGCTCCAGGCACCCCCCATGTTCTGCTGAACTGGGCAGGGTGAGGAGCAGTGCTCCTGCCAATGGGCTGTTGTGTGAGGAGGGGTCTGTGATTTCTTAGTACACAAGGCCCATGGTTCATTCTGTACTCTGCTTGGAGCACAACAAGCACGAGCGTGAACCAGCTGCCTTGGGAGCAGAAGGCTACAGCCCTACTCTTTCTAACAGAAAGACAGTGTAATCTGCTTGTATAGTGCATAGAGAAGATGTGGGATCCTCAAGAGTACAGACAGGAATCCAGACTTTGGATACTTACCAACACCTAATAAGACTCCAAGAAGTGTCTATTTGACTGATCAGCTGCACCTAATATTTGATCTGAGATTACCACACATCATTCTCTCAAACAGATGGCTGATCTGCAACAAAACAATTTATTTCTGCAGAGATCACAAGATGTATTTATAACATGGAAAAGAAAGCATCTCTAATTTGAATTGGCTTCTTCTACCAAGTGGTAAAAATTAATATGAAAAAGCTGATTCAGTGCATACAAGTAGAAGCAGCTCAGTGAAGTAGGGACTAATTAGATAAGAGGGGTCAACAAGCAAACATAATTTGACTAAGAACTGGTACTGAAAACTTCCAGACTGTCTCTGTAGGTCTGTAGCAGCCTGTCCTGGTTTGATTCCTCTCTAAGACTTATTAACCAAACCCTGACTGTTAAGAACACATACCAATTTGTGTACTGTAAAATCCAAGTAAACAATTGCTAATTGTCACCAGATCTGACCAAAGATTTCACATTTCTAACATTACTCTGATATCCAGCCCCCTGAGAGCTGGACCCAACATCCTAGGCTGCCTGAAAGCTGCCCTACCCAAAAAGACACAACAGTCTGTCTGGCTGACATGGTATGTCAGAGGGGACACAGGTACACAGAGGTGTGACCAGCTGGACCATAAATGGGCTATCAACTGATTGCTTCTGAACACCCTATTTTAGAATAATCTGGAATTAGATGTAGATGTTATACCCTAAATCCCATTTCTGCTGTGTGACAGAGAAGGTGCAAGACAGCACCCTAAAGTCTGTACATCACCCAGTCTGTACCATAAAACAGAGAAGGGCAGAGCTCTCTTAGTCTTTAACAGTGAAAATCTAATACATTTCTCACATATCCCAGTCTGAGTGAGATTTTTTCCATTTATATTCACTTTCCTACTCTGAAATCACAGAAAAGTACCATTCTGGAATAGTAACAGAAGGGAAAAAAAAGCTCATTTTCCATTTTTCATCACTGCTGAAGATAGCTTGGAGCTTATTGTACATCTAAAAATATTTTCCAAGGTTCTAAGACATCTGTAGGTTTAACAAGGCATCACTGGAAAGAGTCAGGAGAGAATGTACCTGAGTGTCATAACCAATGAGAAACAGAAGAGCAGGAGGTTCAGGATAGCCAGGTCCTTTGCTTAGCTCTGCCACAGCAGATTTTGATAAATGAACTAATTTCTGCACCGTATCTTATTCACTGGCAAGACTGCAGATAATATATTGTTGCCATAGCACTACACCCTCACTGTGAGTACAGTAGTTGTACTGATAGAAAGTGATATCAAATTGAAGGATAACAGATCCAAATGTTACATAAAAATAGGAGAAGAAGAAGTAAATACTAGAGAACTTACTACTGAAAACTAGAAACTGATGAGAGCTGAGTGACACATGGAACAGCTCATGCTGGTGATAGGTGGGAGATGCCAAAACATCTACCCTGGGTTTCCAGCTGCAATTACCCATCACAAGAGGCAAAAAATCCCCCCAAACCCTACCACCAAAACCCTCATGAATTTCATGAGCCCCTTCCTAACTGAAATATAGCTGAAC
>JAOEGS010023855.1:0-43991 GCA_025447755.1 Corythornis vintsioides | reverse complement strand
TGGAGCATGTTCCCTTCCTCCCTTCTAAACAGTCTTCAACTATCTGAGAAAAGACACTATTGTCATGTGGAGAAATCCAGAGAAAGAACAAGAGTATCAATAACAAATTCTGATTGAGACAACCACAGGGATAAACATCATCCCCACGCTGAGAAGCCATCCAGCACAGGCAGAGAGTGACCCTGCAGCGTATGGGAAGGACATACTCTCAAGAGCTACACACACAATGCACTCTACATCACATGCAGAGTGAGCAGACAAGGCTGTCCTGTTCTGGCCTCAACTCATGCTTTACTGAGCTGCTCTCTGCATGCTCAGCAGCTACTGGGAGCCCAGAGCCCTGCAAGAGCACCCATAAAAGAGGGAAGATGGGTTACTGCTGGAAGCTGCGTTCAGTTGCTCACAGCAGCAGGGCTTGGACAGATGGGCTGAGCTCATTTGCAAATACAGTGCTCTGCTGGCCTGTCCCACAGTGAATGAAGGGCCTACTCTGAGCCAGGTAGCATTCATGACATGTACAACACCCCAGGACGGGGCTGTCGTTTTGATGCCCTTGTAAAGGAATGTGCTGTAATAGTGAGCTCCACTTGAACTGCCCAGCCTTTATGTGCACCTCAAATAGAAGGCACTCATTGCACATCGGTTCTGGGCTGTATAGACAGGCTGGAGTTCAGTGAACACAGGAACAGTTGGGTATTAGGAGAAGGATAATGCTCACATTACAGACAGTAGGACTTGATGGCACTTCAAGCACCTCATGGGCTGCAAGCAGAGCCACCCTGAGCAGCAGAAAACTCCCTGGTGCCTCATAGAAAGGAGCTGAGGCCAGTGCATGGACAGGTCAGAGCAAACTCAGTGCAGGTTACAAAGTGAATGCACAGATCCAGAGAAAAAAAAAAAACCCTTATGTGAAGCTCCTGGGTTTGCTTTCTCAGCCTGGTCTTTGCAAAGCCTAAAATGCAGGCAGGCTGGGAGAGGCAAGGACAAAGATCCCAGAGCTTCTCAAACATGCACCAACCTTCTCTCAGTTCTGTGCCAAGCAGCTGGAGTGAACTCTTTCCAGTGGCTAACAAGAGAACTGAGTGTATGGGTAGTTTTTGGGTCATGACAGAAGAGAAGGACAGGAAGAAGTCACTGCAAAGTAACCACAGCAAGAGAGACACTAGTTGCCCTGTCACACTGAATATTTTAAATCAGTTTGGTTAGAAAGAGGAACTGCTGCCCAGTAACATTCCTTTGCAGTTCTGTCTGCATATGGCTGGCCACCAGCATCTCTGTACTGCAACAGCTGAATGACTTCCAGCTTGTTCCAAAATTCACATAAGGGAATTATCAAGCCACAGAAACCTTGCTAAATGGGAAATCATAGAATTACCTCCAAAAGATGCTGTATGAACCCATAACTCATAACACAGCCAAGTTCTCAATGCCTGTGGCTGCCCTGCCTTCAATCTGTGCTCCTCTTGCACCACTTCCAGCAATAACCACAGTCCAGTGGCCCAGCACTGTGTCCAGGGAAGTGGAAAGATAACTTCAGTGCCTGAAAGAGACGTGCATGCTACACAGGCTGGTTTTCTGAGCAGTTTTGCAGATGCCATGCAGAATGCAAATATGAACTTCTCATTTGTAAATATCACAATTATTAAAGTAATGCCACATCTACTGTAGCAGTGCTAAAAAGACACAGTCCCTTGTCTGGAGTCTCCCAGAGTCCCATTTCCTTGAGTAATGAAGAACATGGTTTGCTTGGGCTTTACAGCACTAGTGACCCTCATGACCTTCCAGACCTTTCATCAATCTATAACCCAAATTTTTATTGCACAGATGGAATTGCACTTGCCAGATAATGTCAGAACACATCTAGCACACATTCAGTGCTTGAATTCATGAGACAGTGGTGTAGTAGAAATGTACTCATTATAAGTATGCTGTGATGAGAGACAGAAACAGGTAAAGAAATATTATGAGCTAAGGAAGGGGGGTGGTGACACCAGTGAAAAGATAGAGTCTATACTACCTTTGTTGAAAAGTTAATTTGACTTTTGAGATATTCCTTTTCCATGTGAGCTCAGTAGAAATTAAATTTCACAAGACACCATTTCTGTACAATTATTGGATACATTAAACTAAAAGACAGCATCTATTAGATTAAAGTATGGGCCACTTAAATTAACAATGAGCCAATATGCATACGAAACATTCAATATGAGCTCTGAATCCTGTGACAACGTGCTCAGTGGATTAGCAGAGAATGGGGTAACAAAACGTGCTTTTCAAGATTCAGGAAACCAGAAGAAAAGCAGAGGAGGGTATCAGCAGGCCCAGCCCAGGTGTCAGAGCTGAATCCTGGACAGCCTGGGTGTCAGGGTGCCTGTCATGGGTCTGCATCAGAGAGCTAACTGCCTTGTTCAAACTCTGCAGTGAAGAGAGCTGCAGGGCCTTTGGGGGTGGTGGCTACTTGTAGGGAATATCTTCCTGGAGCACCTTATCTCTCTACCACACGTGTCACTTGCTTCATGAACCAGTGGGAAACACCAGCCAACCCTGCCAGGGATGTTGCATCCAGCTGCAGGTGAGGTTTGCCATTGCTACCACAATTCAGGTGTTTGGGGAGGGCATATATCACAATATCCAACAGCTCTGACAAATCCACCAGATGCTCTTTGCAGTGCTGGGGCTACTAGAGAGTCCTGGACAAAGACAGGAGGGGAAGGAGAATCCTGTGAGGCTGGTATTAGCTCTCTTGAGAAAGCTGTTGCAGAAATTTACAACTAATGAAGACCAGAGGTTCTTGCAGACTTGTCTAGATCATGTATTGCTTTTCAAATTTGGAAACAATACCTGTCCATGGCCTGGGCAACACTCTTCAGAGCTGCTATGCAAGTTCTTTTATCTATGCAGTAGCTTGCTTGTGCAGGGAAAGGAAGCCAGTGTCAATCTGAACTCTCTTGTTTAAAGATTTCTAGACACATATGCAGCAAAATTACTGCAGTTATTTCAAGTTTTCCCTGTATGAAGCAGAAAGATTAGGGACCTTCAATATTTTGCAGAAGAAATGAACAAAACAAAGAGATAGAGACACCTTTATCACACACAGATACAGAAGATAGGGTAGAAAGCGTAAACAAGCTCTTGAATCAAGTACTGGAGTAAATATATAATAATAAAACAAAGGCCTCTCTTTGAATCCTATCTTTAATTTCCCTATGGAATATCCTCCTGAAGGGGTTATATGGAAACCTGAAGCATGACATGTATGTAACTTATTCTCTCTACATTGAAAAAGAACATTTGCACAGTTTGTGTAAGGGAGCCCTCATATCTTAATAATTTAAGGGGGGGGGGGGGTTAAGGATAAAAAATCATTTTGGCTGAGATTTAAGAGGAGAAAAGTGCAAGAGACCTTCATGTTTCAACCTATAAATCAAACTTTGTATTTGGGAAGAACATTCCCCAGAGTGGCCACCTGCTTTGAGCCATTTTACCCCTTCTCAAGGCACCAGCCACCTCTTGAGACAGAAGGAGAATTATCAGTGACTGGGCCTATTTTGGCAACCACTTTAATCATAAACTGCAGCAGAATTAACAACTAACTGGCTGAGGTAACAACACAGAAGAGGACACACCACCCAATTCAGCACCTCTCTGTCACAGACCCCGTGCTCAGCACCCCTTCAAGCCACGCGCTGTTCTGCAGCCAAGACATTTTAGACACCAGGTCTGTTCTCTGCAGGATGGATGCCAGTAACAGCAGGGCAGAGTTGGGGTCCTCCCAAGCCAGTTCACAACCTGTTTCTCCTGGAGGACTCGAACTGTTTCAGGGCACAAGGACACAGCTGAAAAATCCTTGTTTCTTCCAGCAGAGGGTAGTGGGACGCACGAGCCAGCGAGCAAACATGTTGGTACAGATCACGAGCAAGAGGAGCATGCAGTTTTCTGAAACAAAACCAAGGGTGCAATAACAATAACAAAACAAAATGGCACTGCTTAGCCCAGTGGAAATGTTATAAAACTAAATGTATTCCTCCATTTGCATTCGTCAAAGGAAAAAATGCTTCAAAACAGCTTGTTTCATCTTCTCCACCCTTCACCTGCAACGTCACCATCCTCATTCCCCTTTCTAAGTTTGAGAAGAGACACCAGCCCCAGGCAGCAGCAGGATCAGAAGAGCCTTTTTCTAACCATCCCTACTAGCAATCTGTCTTCCCTTTCTCTTTGTGGAGAAAACTTGGGAGTCTCCCAGAGAAATCACTGAATAACTTTTTCAGGCTCTTTTTCCTCATCTCCCTCCCATTGCCCTGGTGCTAAACAAAATGCCTGAGCAGCAGCATCCCTGTCCCCATGCAGCAGAGGAACACGGTGCCACTGCAGCTTTAGCCTGGGGGAGTGGCAATGCAGAGGCAGCTCTCAGGTGCCTGCAGGGGCCGTGCAGCCCACGGGCAGAGACCTTCCAGGCTCAGAGGAGAAGGTGCCACACGCAGGAGATTCGTGGCTGTTCCCGAGCACTCTCGGGATTCCACAGAGAGTAACTAAGGTAGAAGCAGAGCCGCAGGCTTCTCACACTATTAAATGACTGAGACCCCCCGGCTTAGATGAAGCATTTCCAATTACAACAGCACAAACCCAGCCCCAGTCCCAAGCCTCCCCTGCCTGCATATCAATGACAGCAGCATCTCCACTGGCCATGTAACAGGATTAGGGGAGGCTTCTGCAGGCAGCTTCTCCTGTAGGTAAAATCTTATTACAGGACCTATCAAAAATAAAAATGCTTTTGGGGAGCAATAAAAACACAAAATGATCCACAGTGCCTGTCATATTAACAGTCATTTAAAAAAATTTAAATGATGGAACATAACATCACCATCTTAGGTCTAAATGTTTCTGTCAGCTTGGACAAAATATAAAGGGAGTCTTCCAATATTTGTTCTGATGCACAGGTATTCAATTCAGGTTGACAGAAAACAAAATTACTTTGCTTAGAAAACATCCTAAGAGATGATAGCATCTTAATTACACAGACAGGGAAATGGGATCCAGCCTGGTATACAGATTTGTTTCTTGCCAATTCGACTCTGAAGTGCAACAAGACAGGGATCTCACCAGCAGCCAAGGTGGCAGGGGGAAGATCGTTGCTTTATTTATACATTATTTGCTCTAACCCAAACCCCACCATTTTTAAAGACAGAGGAGTAGCTTACTCACTGCAGTGGACAGAGGGTAGCTGTTTTCCCTACTAATACCTCAGTATTCACTAAAAGCCTATGGGTTTTGTGGTTTTGGGGGTTGCTTTTTTTTTGAAGAACCACAAAGTTATCAGAAAAGGTGAAATGCTGCTCTGGGCTGGATGAACTAAAACATTTTCCAACTCTGTTGCCATAATTCAGGAACACAAGACAGAATTAAAGTTAACTGAGACATATTAGAAAGCTTAATACACTCCTGAGTCAAAACAGGACAATTAGCAGCCACGGCACCAGGACAGCAGACTATGGAAATGGCAGGAGTGGCACCATCTGCTACCGATATGCACTGAGCAAACCAATTCAGGGGGAAAAAAATCCCCCCCTCTCTTTTTTTTTTTCTTTATGAAACTTGGTCCCATTTCCAAGAATCAAAGAGGATATTCTGTTGAAGCATTATACTTTCCAGACTCCCAGCTGGGACCAGAATGAGGAGCGTCAAGCATCTTATGATTTAACTGTTGAGAAATTTCCAGGCCACACTTTCAAGCAAGAGGTTTGGATACAGATCTGAACTGTGGGCTGATTTGTCTGTGGAGTTCCAATAGCAATGGTTAGCATTTGTATGAGTACTTTTTAAATAGCCAGCTGCTCCTGAACTTTGCTAAGTTCACAATTCACCCCTTTTCCCCCTTGATTCCATTGAAAGAGTAGGGACCATCACTCTGCTTTTCAGAAAACTACAAATATTTGCTTCTTGCTGAACAGCTGGCACAGAGTAATGAACATCATTTACTGCTGAGTTTTTCTGAATGAACCCCTTATCCCTCCTGCCATTGCTCCCTTGGATATTTCCTGAAAAAAGTATGCCCCAGGCAAACTAGTTTTAGTTTATACTGAACTCTGGGATACATCACTTTACTTTACATTCCTCTCCAACAGAAGATGGAGTGGTTAAGGGGAGGTGTGGAGCTGCACATCACAGACAGCCACAGAGACATAAGCAAAGCTTGCAGTTTTAGACTGTACTTTGGTCTCTTTTGATTTGAGAAGAATAAATAAATAAAAAGAATCAGAGTATCCAGTCACTACAGACCTTTTCTGAAGTTGTTTTATAGATCTGTTAGATAATACAAACAGCTCACATCTTCCTGGTCTCATATGTCACTGTCATTTTTGTAGGGATGGTTTTTTCCTTTTTTTTTTCTTTTTTTTTAACATCACTACTGGACATCCAAGCACAGAGCTACCATTCATATTCAGAAGAAAAATTAGAAATACTGCCCTCCCTCAGCAGTACTGAGAAGTTTTCCTTTTAAAAGAATAAAAAGACATGTCAATAAAAAATAATTGGGAAGTGTTATAGCCAGTCTCAAGAAAAGTTAATCAATTAGGGGTAGATTTACTGCAAGAATGTCTGAAATCAGTAATTATCCAGCAACAGACTAGTAAATCCTTAAATCAAGTGCTGCAATTTGGCACAAGGATTCAGATGTGGAGTGATGTCCATCCTCTCCCTCATCAATCACAGCAGCCTTTCCAAAGCTCCTCATTCGCCTTGTTTATACCTAATTTTCTAACATGCTTACAGGCCTGTTTCTGTACCCTGCAGTTAGAAAAGAGCCTTTTACATTTTTTTGTTCCTCAGACATGAGTGACAAATTCATTTCAGCTCTTCAGCACTGGCTGCTCAATATTAAACATGGATATATTAATATTTTGCAATACCAGATGAATCAAGTAACTGACAAGTTACCAAGTCTTTGCTTTTAATGGTGTTTTGTTTTTTCTGTAGTTAAACAAAGGACTGATTGGATCCTGCCTTTTCCCTCAAAATGGAAATATAAGTGCCCATATAGGCACTTCAAGCCTATGTACTTTCTAAAGCATCATATTCTCTCTTCTCCCTCCCCAGCTCAAGGCAAACCACAGTCCCTAGGACATCTGGAGGCTGTGGTGTGAATTAATCTCTTCCAGCCATGAACAAAACCAATCATCTTTGCTGAATTAATAAACACTTTAGACTTAGTATTTCTGAATTACAAAACTCTGTACTTACTAAAACTACACAGAAAATAGCCCTTCTTTGAGAGGTTATTAAAAAGAAAAGCAAAGGCTCCACGTTTGTCATCTTAACTGTGCGAGATGAGAAAAGGCATCTGCCTTGTGTCTTTAATAGGCAGCAGCTCCTTTAGTACACCTTGTTTCTCTTGCATTCACATAACCAGGGCTTTAGTTTTCCAGGGTCTTTGTATGAATGTTGGGGAAGAAAAGGGCTAGAGAGAACGATGTGGTTATGCTAAAGATACAGTGCACACAGCCAGCAAGCAAATGCAAGTATCCTCATTCTGAACAGTAACAGCTGCCAAGACAGCAGAACCCAGTTTCCAACAGCAAATGTTTTAAATTATTCACTATTTATGCCAGAGAGACAAAGAAGAGGTTAAAGTGAATCCAGAACATCTTAATAGACCTGGAGAAAGCAAAGAGCCTGTCCAGACAGCGTGCTCCCACCAGAGCCTCGGCAGCACCCCTGCCCAGGGGTGAGGAACAGCACAGCATCTGTGCAGTGAAACCACTGCAACAGAGCTGCACCCTTCTGAAGAGCCTGGGTGTGCACTTCTGGCAGAAAGGCTGCCAGGGCAGCAGAGGGGAGGAGCAGGCAAGGAGAAAAAGATTCACTTTCAACCAGGATCTTGTTTCCTACGTGTTCAATTCAGCTCTGACCACTTGCCTTCACAAACACACAGGCAGGGAGTTGTTCTGATTACACATCATCTTTTGCTGCTCCTTTCACAACACCACAACCAGCGACCAAGAATGCCAAGTGCTCAGCTCCCTTGCAGCAGGGAGCAGGCCCGTGGTGACAAGGTGTGAACATGGGACTTATTTTTCCCCCACGCCATGCTGCACACACAGCACTGAGCTCGGGGAACTCCAGCAAAACTCTGCACACAGGCCCTGAGCAGTCAGTTGTCTGCAAGAGTTAAATCTCCAGCTCTCCTGAGTTATGAGTACAGATCACAAAAAGCAGAACCTCTCTGGAACACCTCTCTTGCAAATTGTTGTAATTTCCCATCCATCTTCAGCTTGGATGACTCCGCTGGGTCCGCCGGGGACGATTTACAGCGTTCAGTTTGGTCTAAGGGTTCCTAAACTGTGACTCAGGAGAGAGCAAATGATTTGCAGCTGCCTCACAGAGCCACAGTAAATGGTGGAAGTGCCAGTCCCATGTGGCTGTGCTAGTGGCTCCTAAATGAGGTGGAGTTCAACATTTACCACCTGATCCAAAATTTTAGGAATCAATGACTGTGTCAAGTTGATTTTTAGGCTGATAAAAATGTGAAAGATTTGTTGGATAACCTCTGGTTTAAAGGACTTGGTTTGTTCAGCCTCTATTTTATTTTAAACTAGTAAAGTTTTTGGCTGAACACACCCATGCACTATTTTTTTTTTTTCTGTAAGTGAAATCTACTGTTTGTTATTTGCTTTCGTGAGGAAAGCTACTTCTACCACCACACCTTGCTTTGTGTGCAAACAAAATTCAAACCAGGTATTTGGCTTGCCATCTTGTCTCACTGCAGTGTGACTCCACACAATAGGCAAACAGGCAAAATGCATCCTCTGGAACACAAAAAGTTGTTTTAAACAGACAGATTTATTTGCTCATTATTTCTCTGGTGACTTCTGAATTTTGGAAATTTCTGGATTTTTCCGTAGACACCAATTCCTTTTTCTAGTAAAGGCACATTTTAAGTTTCATGATGATATTTTCTATATATTCAGTGAAAAGCAGCCACACAGCACGACAATACTGTGTTACTTCATTTTCCTCTCAATTTTTAGTTTCTATACTGTCACATTTCAGTCAAACAGTTGCTAAGTTGTCTCTAGAGTTTTATGAGCTTGCCTGTACCATACTGCTCACAAGTGGAGGCTAAACTGTGAGAATCACCTTGAAATGTTTTTCTCCTTAAGCATTCCCTTTCTTCAGAATGGATACAACCTTACAGGTGGATGGTGCCAGCCAGGATTGGGTAATTAACCAGACTGGTAGAAAATTGCATTAGCATAGCCAGGCCTAACATCTACCTACCAGGTCAGTGCAAATCTGCAATGCAGATGCAGAAGCCTATTTAGCCAGTTTAGTTAAGTAGTTCAAGATCAGTAACTGAAGCAACTCTACTAGTTGGCTGCTCAGCATCTTCCACCCTGTGATCTACCATCAGTCTTGGTCACCGGGTGGTCTGTGTGTTGAAACTCCACAGTTTGAAAGAGGGAAAGCTGTGGTGCCTGCAGTGTTTGCAGACTGCTAAGATGCAACACAGGAAAAAGAAACACAGCACTGTCAGCAGGAAATCATTTAGGGCTACCTCATCTGCTACCATCACATCTGTAGCTGTGATGAACGTGGTTCAAGTGAAGATACATGCTCAGCTTCCAGATACTCCCAGTTATGCTCTGTCTTGTTATGCTGCAAACTCCAGTCCAAAGCTTTTGCAACCAATAGCTGTAACTCCACCCTGCCAGGCTCCAGATCCATTCCATACCTTTATTTAAGCCAAGTCACACCATTTACAATATGGACTTTGACATTCATTGATAATATAAAACAGACTAATAGGCCAACAGTTTTTCCTCCCTGTTAGGGCATTCCTTCCTTCTGAACAAAGACCTGGCATGAACAGGATTGTAGTACCAAGTGTAAAGAATCAAAAAACTACCTGCCAGCACAGCTGGAATTGAGCACCAGCTGGAGCCAGCCCCACTGTGGCCAAAAGGGAAGACAGCAGCTTGAAATCTTTGCCTTCTAGAGAAGATGGCCAGCGACACCGTCACCATCGTCTTGCTGCTCCAGATGGTCACCTTCCTACAACAGTTAAATCACCTACAACTAGTTAAATTTCCTACAACTAGTGAAATCACCACTCTGTGCCAGCTGATAAATTCTGTCACAAAGCAAGTAAGCATTTTGAAAAAGGTTTGGTTTGAGCTGCCTGGGGGCAAGATGAAGGCAACTTAAGAGACCCACTTATATCAGTGATCAGAAGCCTTTTCCCAGCAGATGCTAGGATGGTGTCTGAGCTTGTGAAATTTCAGCAGAAAGCTCTCAAATATTCTGCTGCTCATTGTCTCCAACTTTCAAAGCCATCACCATGTAGCATCTCAACTTTTTTTGGCTCTTGTCTACCAAGAATACTAAAGCTTCCTCACACAATTCCTCTGTTGCTTTGAACTTATTTCCTTCACTGGAGATTTTTTTTATAACTCCCAAAGACTCTGCATACTATTAACATTTCAGGAACACTTTGCATAAAGAATTTGCAAAGTACACAGCAGGAATCTTTTAAAATTGTTCACTTTTGACCAGAAGGAAAGGTCAGAAAGAAGCCCCTGATGGAACCTGAGTGGCAGTGATGGTAAAGTAGGAGTAAAGTGCTGCAGCCATGAAAGAGAAAAGTAATTTAGCTGGAACATATGTCAAGGCCAGATCAAAACACCCAATTGTTGCTGTTATCTACTTCATCTTCCACTGTGTGGAAAAGGAGTTAGGAAATTCTTTTCAGCCAATGCCCAAGGCAAATGATACTCTAAACAATAAGGCATTTTGCTTACTGTAATAAACACTACATTTGCAAAGACAGCTGTTTGGTTGCAGTCTCCTCCTGCAATTTCCAGTCAAAGTTTTATATTTACATAAATGCATAACCACAGCTAATCCTCCCACCTTCAAGTCTCAGCTCGAGGGAGCAGGCATGAGGCTGGAAATGAGGGCTTACAAATTTAATCCTTGAACCAAAAAATTAGGCCACTTCATTGAGATCTGCCACATGGTGTGTATGTGACAGAGTGCCAATCAATAGGGGCACCACAGTGCACAGGAACCATTTGTGGATTCTTACTTTGAAGTTAGTGAAATCTTTTCACTAGATTATCAATCACACAACAGTTTCATTGAAGAAGGATGTCTAGCAGAAAAAAGAACTGGCAGAAGCAGCTCCTGTAAAATGGGCATTAAGAACAACTGCAAGCCAAGGCAGCAACCTATGAACCCTGATTTTTCAAGGGAACCGAGCCCTGGCAAACCAGCAGCAGCATCTGACTTACCATGCAGTAGTCCATGATATTTTAGCAGCTGTATTATTCAGAGTTGATTAACTGATTATTGCTTGCCCTACCTATTGATTTTGAAAGTTAACAAGATGTAAATTGGGCCGAAAAGGATACATGCAAATCTGTGCCTTTTGCTGAAGATACCAGTCAGTGAGTCAAATCCACAAACAGAAATCTTTTTTATCACAGACCATTAGGAGCACAGGTGTGCAACGTAGAGTGTAGAAAGTTGTGAGTATATTCATTTAAGGTTTAAAATATTTAATAACCCTTAAAATGCAGGGTCTGCAAGCTCTCATATCCTATTTTGCCAAGCGAAGAGTAATCCATTCTTGCTCTGCTAAAGTTTCCATTCCAAGACCACAGCAGTCCCTTGAAAGATGAATGAACACAGTTGTTTGCAGACATGGGGGCAGACAGACTGAGGCTGCCTTTTCTCCACCACCAGCACTCCTACCTACGACCAGATTTCTGCATGATGACATAGCCCTCTTGTGATGCTCACCCATCCACTGCTGAAGACAGTGAGGAAAAAAAAGTTTTGAATTGAGCATCAGAAAAAAAAAAGGTATTTTTTTTTCCTGTGTCATTCAGTGCAAGGCACAACCTCTTGAATTCACTGTGTTCAGTAGGATAAGTAAAAATCTTTAACTTGATCAGGATCTACTACTATCTCCTTTTAGAAGCTGACTTGGAAATGGCCAGGCTAAGGCTAAAATACATCTGATGTAACCACAGATCATTGATGGACTGGATCTATAGCTTGAAAACTCAGGTATTGGACATACTGTTGAAACTGCAGGTGCTTGAAGTGTTTAAGAAAAAAACCCAATAAGAGCCCCAGTATGGCTCTTAAACTCAGGTGCATCTTGCCTCCTCTTCCCTAATTCTTCAGCAGGCATATGGCCCATTCATTGACAAGTGTGTTTCCCTGGTTTCGTTTCCTGGGAGTCTCTATTGGCTGCACATCAAGCCAAATGTTCATTTTGCTATCAACATAGGCAGGGGGCTTAGAGATGCTAGCCAACCCTTGTTCAACTAGTGTTACTGTTTTACAACATGTCATGCTTGGTGATATTGAAAGGAAAAGCCAATAAAAGGAAAAATTAATCTTGTGATTAAACACAACACTTTGGATTGCTGGCTGCTGACACTGGCACTGTGCCACCCTCTCTGAGGACAGAATAGAACCTGTCTGCTGTCTTCACCAACAAAAGCATTTTTACACAATAAGGGTCCCTTGCTATGAATGATTGAAATGAGCAGCTTGGCAAAGAGACCTGGCCAATCATCAATTCCAGCTTTGTTCTATCCCAACGTAAGACTGACACTGTCCAGCTCCAGACTGAAATGATCAAAGTTCTGCTGTTACACAACTTCTGCATGCCATGCAAGCTACACCTAAAGTCACTTATAAGAGAATAAGAGTTTGAAAATTTGTTTTCAAGATATCTGCCTGTGTCAAAGTAGAGGACAGGCTGTTTTGAAATCTGAATCCTGAGGGCTTGTTAAGTACCTGCTCCCTCAAAAGCAGGCTTATGAGCCATTGAAAGATTTGTACTGGTCCTTTGGATAGGGATTAATTTCTTTTCAACTATAAGTATTTGCATAGGATGATGTGTTAGTTATGCCAATGTCCTCTGGTACTTGCACTTGAGCACAAACTGTAGTTTAGTGACCAACGAACATTCATTTTTATTCTGGCAAATGTTAAAGTTTAAATTAAACTCTGCTTAGTATGTCTCCCATTGGGAAATTTAGATGTGCAAACATAATTAGTGAAAGCAAGAAAGCTCATAGGCATGGTCAAATCTGAACACACTTCTGAATGACTTCTCACCAGCACTGTGTTAGAGGAGTATGACAGACACTCCATACTACAAACAGCAGGATCTGGCTTGTTTGTGTGTGGATTCCTTTGCAAGCAGGCTCCATACTCTTCCAGTCCTGCTCTCCCTCTTTGTACACATTCCTTAGTTTACCACAAAATTTCATCACTTTATACATTTTCTTAAACTTTAACAGCACGGCCAATGGCCAGTCCTTTCTGGTCCAACAAGCTATAATCCATGGGAAATCACACAAACCATCAATATAACTGCCATCATCACCAAAGCCATCAACAAAGACTTTCACACAACAACATTATAAACACAAAGAAATCCAAAATCAGAAGACTCTAATACCTCTAATTTTGTATATCAGTGCACCCATTCCTTCTGGCAGCATCAAGGCCTCTCAGTGTGATGAATGATGCTTCTTACAAAATACTTTTCTAAAAATCCCTTCCACACAGCAGCTGTATATGGCTGTCTCCCAGCAAGTATCATGACATAGCTGCTTCCCAATAATAAGTGGTGAAGATCCCACTGCTTCCCAAAACAAATGCTATCTTTATGAAAACCTCTCCATTTTTATGTTTTATTACTTTCAGTCATTCCTAAACTGCATCAAAAGTGAGATACTGTGAGTTTCACTACGAGGGCTGCGAGGACATGGATATTTTGATTGGAAGAAACCTCTGACAGAGTCTTTGATGATGAATAGCACAGTAACAGTTTTTGGAATCCCTGTCTCAGGCTTCAAATGGTTATGGCAAACAAAAATAGTTCTGAGACATAAATCACATAATCTGCAATGGAGTACAACCTGCTTGTTTGTCCCTGCTGAAGTAACCATAAGAAGCTGTTCTTCAGCTCACCAGGCAGTAAAAACCATGTGTTGATAGAAAAGTTGTGTTACCTAATGCTTTGAATCCATAAAAGTGACAAATAGCCCTAATGTTGATGCAGCTGGTGAGAAGATGTTGTCAGATCATTAAGCATAGCCAGGTGATTTGTCAGTGTTCAAAGACTGAATTTTCTATCTTCCACTTCCTCCCCCAGGCTCCTTGCACATGCACACAGACTCTAAAGCCATCTTTCATTACAGCCAGGAAATCAGAGTTTTCTGCCTCTTCTTCTCCCTGTTCACCTTAAAAATCCTCCAGGTTTCCAGGGATGAATTTTAGCTCAAACTCTCCTTTCTCAGGGAGGCTGGGTTTGTGCACAAGCATTTATTAGCAAGTTCAGGCTAACACACTGGACTGTGATTAACACAGTGTTCTTAGGAAATCCTTGCTGCCGCAGTAGTTCAATGCAGCCATTCTACATGTGGGCTCATTTTTCCTCTCTTGTGGCTACAGACAATAAACACTGCTCATGCATGCTTTATACAGAGCAGCAGATTGGTGTTAGATTAATTCTAAAACCTATTTTATCAGATTAGTCTGATTAGCTTGGATTTCAGATCTGTTCTGCAAGACACACTAAAACTCTCCAGTTTTTCTGGGGAGAAAAAAAGGAATTTTCTAATGTATCGTAACAGAGAAACAAAGCTCATAGTAAGAACAAATCCAGAAGTGGAAGGCACCAAGGCCATGACAAATGGAAATAGTAAAAGCACAAAGAAGCATCAGGAAAGCTCCTCCACTAATACCCCACCATGACCAATGTGCCTATGGACTGCTAAGTAGCATTCCAAGATCACTATTTTTTTTGTAATCTGTGTAAGCAATTTTGCTTGGGCCAGAATGAGCAACCAGCCAGGGACATTTTCAGCTGAAGAGTTCATTGTCTAATCCCACAGCTACAGGTAAGAAGGTAACTGGAGCATTCTTTATGTTCACAGGGTGAATGCTCTTCTGACTCAATCATAATGCTTGAACTGAAACATCTCATAGGAGACCAGAGGAATAAACACAAAGATCGGAGCATGAGGAAAAGATCTTAAAATACACAATACAGAGAAAGCATTCTTCACATGTATGCAACTAAGCTAATTTCTACTGGAAAAATCCACTCCTGCAGTAGGTTAATATTTTGCATACAGTGAACGTAACCCTGACCAAGGAGATCTCAGCTGTGACACAGAGAACAGCAGATACCTTCATGGTCTCAAACAAAGTGATCTTTTGACCTGCGTCGGGGGGGTTGAGACACAGCCGCCTCATTTTTGTCTCAACTGATTGCCTTCTTGTTATTCAGCAGCAGCTCTGCAATGCCTTCATCTTAACTCTGTAAATGCTCCACAACAAGGAATGGAGCAACGAATGCCCCAAAACAGGACAGTCAAAAAAACTCAAGTGGAAACTGCCTGTGTTTGCTCAACACCTCATTTTCAGGTCACTTGTCATCTTGGTATTAACAATGCAATGGCACTTCTACCATGGAATAAATTCCTTATAAATATGGATGTACAAAACTGAAATGCTTGGATAATAGAGACAGTTGAGAGACACAAGCCCACTAGTAGGATTGTATTTAAGACTGGTTGCAAGATGTGACCGGACTGACAGCACACATCTCTTCTTAATATCTTTGTAAATCTCAAATATGAGAAATATGCATTTAAATAATAGAGCAAAGGACAAAAGTAGCATTAAAAGCTTCAAATGGGTGCAAGTCGCAGATACATAAAGACACTGTTTTATTATTGCACTACATATCCAGGCTGCATAAATAATTATATACATATTCTGTGGCTGTACTAAGCCACTATGACAACTATGACCTTATTGTGGCAACAAAATGCCAAGAAATCCCCTGAGATTCAGCAATATTTTCTGACACCACAATCCTGCAGCTATCTCCACAAGCAATTAAATGAAAATGCTGCACAGCCTCCTGCTACATTCCAGAGAGCTGCATCAGGCAATTCAGTCTGCCTAAGAAAAACATTGAAGATTTGTCACTGATGACTGACAGCTGCCAATCAGCTCTGACATACACACTGTAACTTCTTGAAGCGTTCAGATAGGCTCGCAAGATAAATAACACACTGTATTCCCCTGAAAATGTGAAAAACATCTTCCAAACAGGTTAATCTTCCTGAAAAGGAAACCTACATTCTTCATGAGGAAAAAAATTGGCAGCTGTGGTAGACACCAGGCTGCTTTGCATTTGCCATGCCAACCTTCCTGCCACCACAGCACACACGGGGAAACTGGGCCACACTGCAGCATGGCAGCAGCCACCAAGAACATCCCAAAGGGGAGATACTCAGCATTTCAGTATCAAGTTTTTATGGTGGTGAGGTTCTTGCCTGGTTTTGGTTCTTTGTCTGCTATGAGCTAGGCTAAACTTCAATAACTGATAGCTATGTTTTGTCATTCCTGAGCTGGAACACACAGAGATGCAGCCTGTTTGTCAGACTGTTCCTCAGGTTGTTCAGACAACTCCTGTGTCCACCAAAGGACATGCTATGCAGGAATCTGACTCAGATGAATTGATTTTAACACATTACTCAGGATTTTGCCTGTTTTCATCATGTTTTTCTATTACACTTGAAGTCACTTTCTGAGACTGTTAAAGGACCTGGCACCAAATAAAGTAGAGCCTCCAGTTCCTGCCTGGAGGATCTATGCTACAGCATTTGTAGACTCAATCAAAAGGCAAAGTTTGCTGATAGACATCAGACTTTTAAGCTTCATTTGCTCAGGCTGTACCAGAAGCATCCAGCTACAATTCTAGTAAACATAGGAACCATTCGTTCTGCTTGACAAAGGTCACCAGACATCAGCTTGAATCTCCCACTGAAGTTCGTTTACCGAATTCTGCTTTCAGTGGCAGAAGCAAAGACTTCACAGAGAGCTGGGCCTCATTTTTCAGAATGAGCAGACAGGATTATTATGCCTTTCGTAGACTCTGCAATTTAAAATTTGCAGGGTATAATCCTGAAAACAGGGATTAAATTTAATATGCTTTGAATTCAGATGATCTCATTACAGGAGGAGACAGACTATGTATGCACAACTGAACGCTAAGCGTAGTCAGAGGCCCGGCAGTGACAACTATCCACCTAACCTGGCAATTCTGCCTCAGAGGGAGGCTTTGTCTGATTTTACTCAACCTTTTGGTTTTAGTCTTAGTCAAAATCCAGATACTGAAGTAGCCTGCCACTTCACAGCAGCTCCCCCCAAAACTACCAGATTTTATTCTGAGGCACAGAAAACAGACAGTTTTAAAGATCCTTAAGCTGGTCAATTCACTATAGCAAGGTATCAACTTACCTCGCAGTAGGATTTTTCAAGGTAACAGTGAGCTGATACCTTGTCTAATTCCACAAGTGCAGAGGTATGTGGCTTGTGGGTCTAATTTATATATGGACATTTCCAACTTTTAAAGAGGAAAATGTGATTTAAGTACAAAATCGTCTGCCAAGTTCCTCAAACAATTACAGATGTTTCTTACATGTCTGACCTAAGAGGGCTGACTGATGAAACCTAGTTCTATCCAAACCACTGCAATTTCCTCTACAAGCCATTTGTCTAGAATTTTAGACAAGAAAAGATCTAGATTTATGGATCATGACACAAACTTATAAATCTTTGCTCTTAGTTTACAATTTAAAAAACACTTAAGTATGGAGTTTGTCAGCTGAAATAGCTTTTGGCCCTTTAATCACGTTACAGTTTAATGGAGCAGAAGCAGCACTTGTTTCCCTGCCTTAATGTACTCATACTGGTTTTGTGCAATCTGCAGCAACAAAGCATGCAACCAAATTTGCAGAACACTAGAAATGCAGCTGCCAACTCACCAGTGAGGAATAGCCCAATGAGGTGCCTTTTCCTCCCATTTTACAAGCCTGTAGGCTTGCCTTGCACTCCAGAGGCGTTGCTGCTGCCACACCGATTGTCCCTCCTCCAGCCTCCCAGGGAGGTCTCCTGGCATGGCAGGCACAGAATGGCTCTTTGCAACTCACCTGCCCAGCACACAGGACTGCAGTGTCACAACAGAGAGTGGGGTTTGGCTTTTCAAACAGCTTGTCTTCATAGGTGTGAAATGACCGCAGGACTGTTCACAGTTTCTTATTCTGGATCAAGCGGCCCCCAAATTAATTATTGCTTGACAATTCCAAGATAAAGAATTTGTCTTCAATGTAATAAAATTTACCAAACTTTAACCAATTTGGATGGCTACTCTGAGCATGTAGTTTCCAGTTTCTGCCAAATGCATTTTTTTTTAAACAATCAAAAGAAAAACACTTCTTGCCCACACTTCTTTCCAGTAACTTAATCTTTGTGATACTAATGGTGATGTTTTGGGCCTAAAATCTGGCAGGGTGTTGCCACTGACATTTCTTCAAACCAAAACTTTTAATCATATATTATCCCAATTTTTTAAATAGCTTTAGCTGCTTCAAAACACCATTTTTTCAGTGAATGAGCTATTCAAAAATCCTAATCAGGGACCCATTTTACTAGGAGCTGTATAAACACAGCTGCTAGGAAGGGTCTGGTACAGATTGTCACATAATGGTTTGACTTCTGTTTGGGAGAACCTTACAGTGGCAACTTAAACGTGCCAAGCATGTCCCTGTGACCCCAAAAAGAAATGTGATGTGGATTTATTAAAAATAAAGTGAAATTTAATACACAAATAGAAAGGGTAGAAGGTGGAACCAGAGCAACCATGATTTATGTGTATTTGCACAGAAGAGCAACACCACGTGAATAAGAGAGGTAGAAGAGCAGATGAAGAAGATAACTGAGGATAGAGTGGAAACAACCTGAGGCAAAACCAGAGCCAAGGAGACCACCCGAGACCTACTCTGCCTACCTGAGTGCTACTATGTCTGGCCACTGAAGCAACTAAGGAACCAGTAATACTGAACAGAGGCATCCAGAATTTAGCAATAGGATGTGGAGGGCTCTTCAAATTGAATTCTGCTTCTTCATTCTTCATTCAAAACTATTCACTGCTTTCAGCGTTCAGTAGAAATCCAGTGTGGAGCCAAAAACAGATGGGAAAACATTTAACAACAAGCAGACTGACCCAGGGCCAGGAGAAAGCCCAAATGCAGTTTTATTCAGAGATAAGTCACATGAGGCTACAGGTGGAAGGTACTGAGGGGACTCTTTCAGGTGGTTACTTCCACAGGCTCCTCAGGATTGCTGCAGAAAAAGATGAAGTACAATACATTGTTAAAAGCCATTTCCAGGGGCTTTAGTGAGGGGGTGGGGAATGGGAAGGTTGGTTAATTTATTTGCTCAGTGCTGAAATAGCTCTCAGTTCTATCCAGAGACAGTTATAATCCTAGCAATCATTTCAGTGTGTCACAGAAACATGTATTTGAGACAGTTTGGCTTGGATTTATTCAGTATAAATAATAGTGGCAAGAAGTTTTCAGAAAGAGTTTGTGGTTGGATTTATGGACATGTAATCATTTTGGGAGGCAAGATCAATCACACAAACTAGTGGGGTAAAGCAAAAATACACATTGAATTCTCCTGAGCTAAGAAAAAGAAAAATAATAAAGTACCACATTTTACATGTACTTTAAGGTATTAAAGAAAAAAACCCACCAAACAAACAAAAGGGCCAGAAAATTTAGCAAGAGAACTGACTTCAAAGAATATCTCAATTTCAGATTGAAAGGATTTCTACGAAAAAGCTTTTTGGAATGGATGTAGAATTTCTTATAGCTTTATAGCTTACCTTCTTGCTGGACCTTGGCTTGGCATTCCTAGGAGAGAAGAGGTACACATCAGTGCTGTATTGTCAGGCTGAAGCTGGGGATGCTGTTAGGAGAATTTGAAAAAATACCTGCTTACCTAACTGCTTCTCAGGTGATGAAGGTTCCTCTAATTTTGATTCTTGTGATCATCCTCAAAAAAAAAAAAAGGGAGGGGGAGGACTGCAAGTCAGATTGGAAATGCTGGTGTCATCCAACTTGAACAATCAGTGCTGGCTGCTGCAGTTGAAACTGGCTGTGGCAAAGCAAACCACAAAAAGAGGGCAACATTCATTCAACAACCAGGTTACATTGCTTGAGTGTTTCTTTGGGTATTTCTGTTTGTTTCTTAAAATGCCAGTTCTGTAGACTGAAAAATTTCGTACAGAATAAAGAGTTCCTTTTGAGAATCCCATCACAGGTTAAGGATTTTTCCCCCAAAATTCCACTTCCACTAAAATATGCAGTCTTCTCTTGTAGTTTCCCTGCTGGCAAGGCAGCACATCATTGCCTAGTCCTTGGAGTCTTCTTGCTTGTTTATAAGCAGAGTTCTGGCCTTCCTAATAGATGGCACCTGGGAGAGATTTGCCCAGGCAGCAAAATCACTCCCAGGGAAAGAGTTTTTAACCACACTCCTTAATAATGATCTCTGGGATGTACTGCCTCCACTGTGGACTTTAGCATGTTGCTGACTGATGAAAATCTTCCCATGAAATGGAGCTTGTAGTCTCATTACAAGATTCTTCTTACTGGGATTCATCTCGCTGCTCATTTTTTTTTTTTTTTTTAATGCAGAAATTGCTAATTTGGAAAGGGGAGCTCAGGATAGCCAAGGAGACACCAGGGTCAAACCAAGGACAGGAGACAGGCCACTTGGCAGGGTAACTCTAGATCCCTGTATTTTGCTGCAGTATGATTGTACATCATGCATTGCATTAAGAAATGGGATACAAAATCCACAAACTGTGTATCGTGTTCAGTTCTGGCAACCTAAATGGGCTACAAAATCCAAGCCCATTAGGAGGAAGCCCAGAGCCTGTGTTTGACATATGTTTGTTCTTACACAGCCTCTCCTTGTAATTTTACCCACACACTCCAGTGCTGGACTGTATGATAGTTTGCTTTTTGAGTTCCATTCTGGAAGGTACTAACAATCCTGAACTTATTTCTAGCAAAACAGTTACCCAGATTTACTGAAAGTATGAACCAAGAAATTATTTTTGGTGACTGTAGAGGACTGCTTACATGTCAACTAAATGTCTATAATTACTGGCACATTCTTATCAGAGGTTGAACTTAATTAAGATTTCTTCTGTTGATTACCCAAAGCCTTGGAGACTTCTTAACTTTGTATAATGTGTTTATTAGAGAGCTCAGTTTTGTCAAATGTGTCTGCTGCCCTCATTTCCCATGAGCAACTTATTTACCACCCTGCTTCACAAACAGTGAAGGGGTGTGCTGAGGATTCACTATTAAAATACTTACCAAGTATGAAGGCAATAGGAATTAATCTACCTTAGAATGATTGTAGGCTAACTCCCATAGCTGGGATTTATGCTTTTATGCCAGAGGACCTTGGTTCAAAGCCACAAACTCTTTTGGGGTCACTGCATAAGTGCATTAAGTTTTCAAAGAGAAAGATAAGTAAAAGATTAGGTTCAATGGTCTGATCTCCTTAATAAATAACAATAATAAAAATTTATGAATCATCCTCCCCTTCCTGAGTCAAAGCTTCCCAGAATCATTCCAAATTTTCCTCCCTCCAGTCTCATTCTAATTGAAATCACTGGTAAAGTAAAATGAGGAAACTCAGAGCTTGTTTGGAAGAAGCATTCCCTCCCACACAGCAAGTGTTTTTCCACCCTTGGAAAAAGATTACTTTTACTTCCCTGAATGGGGCACTGCATTAAATAGCTCTCCCTCTATCTGAATTGGCAGAGGCATGAATTCCTCTTGTTTCTGGGGAGGAGGGCAGCCTCCCAGCATGATAACAGAGCCTGACCCAGCAGGTAGAGGACACCATCTATTCACAACTAATGATTACCCCAGGTATTCAGTGACACAAGTGCTGGAGCTGTGCAGCACTCTGCAAGGTAATTGTGCAGGTCAATTCCCTGCTAAGTCTGTTCCATGCAAGCACACACAGTTGATCTCCTGGGAAACCTTTCTATGCGTCAGTTCTGAGAGCACCTGAAACTCTTAATGGAGTATTTGCCTCAGCCTTAACATAAGCAGATAAATCAGGTGAAAATGTAGAAAAATGGTTACCAGAAAATTATGAATTTCAGCCTCTTCTCTGACAGAAGGCTAGGAAGAAACAAAACAGGGAAAAACATCCCTGAAGGAGGAACTGGAATCATAAAGGCAAACACATGGTAGAGAATCAGAAAATCCTCCACTGGGACTCCTAAATTAACAGTATATTCTGATGCACACTGGGAAGAGACAGCATTGAGACAATCTGTTTGTTCTCCTTATGAGATGGAAACAATCTCTTACCCTTGCTCAGCCTTCTACAATAATCACATGAGGAATCACTCCAGTCTGTCACCCAAGGAGCCAGGACACCCACCCAACTAGGTTGCATGAGGCAGGTTTTCCCCACCACTGGTGTCTGTTCTCTGCCCAAAAGGGTCAGTCTGTAACATTACAACTCACTATGGAGCAATTCCAGGGATTGCAGTGGATTTATAAGGCACACACAGTTGTACCTCCAAAACCACCTGCAGGACTCTGTGACTTGTGGGAAGTAGAGGAAAGATTATCTTTTGACAGTAGGAAAGAAATGTAAACGTTAATTGCCATATAGCTAGTGCCTAGCAGATGTGAGCAGTGAAGATAAGGAAAATACCTATAGCATTTCAAATTGGGTCGAAGGAGAACAGGCTTAATCCATTTCTAATTAAGTCACCAGAAGTATTGAATTGACACCCTGACTAAATATAGGTATGCAAAAACAGCTGAGAGGAGAAGCAGGGTAACTTATCTCAGCACAAGTTGGATTACTTCTGCAATCTATAACTAATCTTCGAGCAGCACGAACAGTGCCAGAACTCCACGTGGCCACTTTGAACTGGAAAAGCAGCCAAAAATGGAGGACAGCTGTCCAAAGGGAACACAAAAGCAGATTCCAGCAGCTTTGCTTTTGGGCTCTGTTCACACTGTTTAACTCTACACAATGAAGCCTGGCAGCACTTGCCTGACCAAATTAACAGCGTGTCCCTAGAGAGTCTGCCTGACAGCTCAGTATGTTGCCATGAACCCAGCAGATTCAGAGACTTCCCAGTCCTCTGCCCACTGCCTGCCCGGGTGACAGCCCTGCCCCTGTCACTCGCTGCCATCTCCTTAGGGACAGCTCACTCACTGCTACAGAGCCTTGTGATTTTCCTTTTTTTTTTAATGGCATTTTCAGTTTTCAACCTTAAGCCAAGGGGAAGGGAAAAGTTCCCAAATCCTCCTAGATTGGCTAAAATTACTTTGTCCAAAGGATTGTGTGAACAACACTGGCACTTGGGCTGGTATTTTTCACAAGGTCCTCCATCCCTCCACTCACTCCAGTTCCCATCTCCAATGTCTGATACTAAAAATAGAGATATCTTACAAGTGTTCCCAACAGCAAAGGAAGCCATTGGTAGTTTTGGGCCTTCTTGACCTCAGATTTTTTGATTGACACATAATTCAAGCTGGCCTAGCATCACAATATTGTACTTCAAAATTGAACTGTGAAGAAGCTTGGATAGAGTTTAGTTTAGTCTTGATACAATGTGGATTCAGAATTCTGCAGTCTACTTCTATTCACCTCTTGCCTCATTAGTGTGTGTTCAAGGGCTCTTACAGGCAAAATTTTCCTGCAAACAGAGCAATCAGCCTAAGTGACACTTCAAGATCAACTCTTCCAAATCTCCCTGAACATGCACTGTGCAGAGGCAGCTCGTGGGAAGCCTCCTTGCATGAATTAGAATTCAGCTGGTTGATCTCTAAAGCAGTTCAGATACAGAGTGTAACAGTCAGGTTTTTACCAAGCTTCATCCTAAAGTTTGCTCTACCAGTGACAGATGAAGTATTATGATACTGCACTGCAAATTCAAAAGCAGGATGCAGGGTCTAAGATACGCACTCAAAGTGCTTGCAAGAACCAAACATAAAGATAATGAGCACATTGCTACTTTCAGAGATAATTCATAGATTCATAGAGATTATATTTCTTCCATGTTAAGATTAAAATCTTCTAATATGGAGTCGGAAACCATAAGACTTGTGAATACTGTAAAGACACTTTACTCAGCCTCTGCATTTGTAAGGAGACCCACAGCTATCCCAAACTCAGCCTCTTGAATCTGGATTAGTGTTAAGTGCTTCCCAGCCTCGGGTTCTTTCATGATTTTTCAAGCACAAACAGGAGGAAGGTGCACACTTTCAAGCAGGATGGAAACTGAAATAGCTCTACTGAAATAATAGTGTTCCTTGATCATCAAAATCCTTCAAAATAGGACCTGCACATCTGTCTGCAACACAGGGTTCAATACTTTAAAGCAAGAATCACTGGCTCTGTGGTCACAGTTTTCCAAGAAACAAAGGTCACTGATAATAACTGCTCTTCCAAACCACAACTATCTTTCATTTTCAATTCCTTGTTTCATCTCGCTAACAAAACAAATGTTAGTTAAGGACCCTAGAGAATGTCATGTACAGATAGTTAAGTGTCTCATGGAGCTATTTCACATGTTAAAAGGCAGTTCTAGTCTTGCATGTCTAAATGTTATGACTTCCATTAAAAAAATTAGTCACTCAGCATTTGGATCTGTTCATGCTATTAAAAAAAAAAAAAAAAGTCACTTTGGATATATTTTGTGAATTTCCCCAAAGCAGCAGGTTTCAAAATTAATTTCCAGTGCAACTCCAGGTGGATAAAATTCTGAACAGGAGACATTTCTCAATGTGCCCCAACAGAACTGTGACACCAGCAAAGCATGCTACTTGCTTTGGCCAAATTATCCTCCCTTTCAGCTTTCTGCACACTTTAAGATGCTATGAGGAAACCTTTAATGAAAAAAAACACCCTTCCTAATACATAAATCCTAAGTAAAACCAGAAACAAAAAATACCACCAAACCAACCAACCAACCAACTAAACAAAAACAGAAAACCAACCAAAAAACAACCAACCAAACAAGAACACAACACAAAAACACAACGAAAAAAAAAGCCCTTTAAACACTTTTGTGACTCTTCTGCACTTCTGGGCCACAGACAGGACTGGAACTAAGGAAGCTTATGAGGGTAGCAGTACACATTGGTTCCAACTGGATTTGAAGTCTTCACAGCTTGTCTCCCATACAAAAAAAAAAGCACACTGTTCTGCTTAAACCAGCTAAACAATGGTTTGTTTTCACACAAACTAAGATAGTTTTACATGTTAACAATGCTAATGTTAATTTGAGTTTTATTTTAAAAAGTTAATTTCTCGTCTCTATTGTTTTGAAAAAAATGGCCAAAAAATCCTCCAAAGCAACAAAGACACTTGGATTCAGATTACTCTTGAGAATGGCAAAACTGTATGTGAGGCAGTAACCTAATCTCACTCTTGCTAGTTTAACTGCATTGCTCAGTCTTGTTTTCTTCACCTTGTAGAGCAAGATGGTAAGGGAGGAGATGCAGATTTTTATCCCACAATCTGCTGCCACAGACTTTAGACCAGAATGAAGTTCTATGATGGAGAGAGAGAGAGAAAGAGAGAGAGAGAGAAGATATACCCCGTATGACACAAGCCAACAGCACACAAAATTAAACCTTACTTAAGTGGAAACTCAGACAGAAAGAAAACTTGTTTAGCTTATCTAGTTTGTGTTCAGAGCAAAATTTAATTCCTGTCTATTTTATAACTTATTCCAAATCTTATGCCAGTGCCCAGTGTTGCTAATCAGTGTGCAAAAAACCAACCCAACAAACCCTCTCTCTGCAGTTAAATTTAGAGATCTGCTGTCCACTTCATAAAGTTTAGTGTTTCTATGAATAAGCACAATTAAACTTTGGAGAATACCCAGACTTCAGCATATAATTCCCACACTGAGCCTTTGAAGTAAGATTTTCAGCATCTTTCCTCCAGGAGACAAATGAATTCCACTGACATAGCATCATATTTGTTTTCCCCTTAACCTGAGACAGCTTGAAATGGAACATTGTTAATGAGCAGGAATCAGCTCCTCCTCTAGGTATTCTGTGTATAATGTCCTGGAATTTATCCAGATCCTGAATAAGAAAGCATCCAGAAATAAAACTAAGAAAAGGGAATATGAGCAGCCACAGGCAAAAATGAACAGCACCTTATTCCTCTTTTCTAAAATTCATCCCAGGTCCCAGCAAACTGCTGGAAAACCTCCTCTTTCCTAAGCCCCAAGTTCTCCCAGTCTCATCACAGGTTCCTGTTCAAGGGCAGCGAATCAACACCTCAACAGGGAAAACACTCCAGGCTGAAATTTATACCCAACAGGATGGGAGAATGTTAAGCTCATTGCAAGGAGGAAGGAAGGAAAACCCATTAGTAGTTAGAAAGGAAGCACATTTCAATAAGGCTCTTTTGTATTTAGAAAAGGGAAAGCAAGCAAAGAAACATGTTATCCCTGCTACACAGTTGTGCTTACACAGGCTTCTTGCTTGGAAAATCTCTAATTTCTGCAAAAATAACACAAAAGAAAAAAAACCTACTAAACTACTTAAGAAAAGAAACCTCCTAATAAACAAAAACACAGATCTATTCTGGAAGAGATCTAAATTTTTGCACCTTTCATGTAAATAGAAGTCAAGGACTGTAAGTGCCAGATAAGCAATATGCACTGGCTCATTTTTCAAGTGTAGCACTTGGGCAACGACTGCACATCAGACTGGCTCTGGACAAGTGGATGGGCAGAGACCTGGCACACTGCTGGACCCTCTTTTTTCTCTCTCAAGAAGAACATAAGGAGCACCACCCCTGGGCAACCCAGAGGTTTCTCTGGCTGCTTCTGAGATTCCACCAAGTTACCAGACCTCTTCATTATGCAACTGTCCAGTCAGGAATGGAGAACTCAGCAGGGATATAAAGCAAGGAGGTGCTTTTAGGAAGGTTGTAAGGGTAAGCTTACCAGGACAGGATCCACAGCATACCTCAGAAATATAATACTTGGGAACATAATGAGTCTTTGATGCATTTTCCTCCTTCTACTACAGCGAGCAGATGCTGGGAACAGACAAGTGTACATCACTGGGAGCAATGCCTGGCAGGTTCCTCTCTGAAATGCCATCTCCACGAGCAGCATGGGCTGGGACATCATCCATCCACTGGCACTGAGCACAGCCCCGTGCAGCACGGCTCTGATGTCTGCCTGCAGCACGCTCCTGGGGAGTTGTGCCAGAGAAGTTGCAGCACCTTCTGCAGTTGTGCCCATCCATCTGTTTCCTGCTTTTGATGAAACCTCAGCAGCTTGGCTAGTCTGGATCTGAGCCTTAACAGGGATTTTTTTTTTCTCCAACCCTCTCTATTGGAAATTAGATGTTTAAGCACAGCTATCTCTCACCATCACAGAAGACAATGTATTGTGGGTTATCAGCTCCCTTCCATCTGACCGCTCCAAGAATAAGAGCATTATGTACCTATCACAGCTTGTCCCCACTGAACAAAAGCCACAGTACTTTTATGCTTTCATTCACAAGTTTAAGCCAAGAAGGACAGATCCAAAGCACCCCAGACTCAGGCAGTCCTACCCCACCAATGGTGGGTGGCAGCAGCTCAAGACCAGAGCACGTTTGTGTGCACTGCAGCTAGGGCTTGGCCACTGTTCATGCCACTGCACGTAATGTGCTCTTCAGAGAGGGCCCAACAATGGCAGATTGTGAGCTAATGCACTGGAACAGAGCTGGGTACTTCACATGCTGACAATGCCAGGGCCTGACGAGCCCAGCAGAGGCACACACTGAACAAAACCTTTTCAGAGGCAGACTGAAGCCTGCCCACATGTTACCAGCTACTGGCCTCCATGACAAGCATGAACTGAGGCTCAATTGTGTAACACAGATCAGAGCCTTTCACCAGAAGTCTGTCAAACTGAAAAGCTCTCTAAGTTTCCAGCAGTAGGGCTGTTAAGAGGGAAGCACAGTTCATATGACCCCCCTGCACCCTCCTCTGGAACAATGATCTTCAAAAAGAAAAGCAACAGTCTAAAAAATGCAATGGAGAGTGGGGATCAGCATTCCCATGAGAGCAAACCAGCTCCTAAGAACATCTGGTGCCCCTTGGCTTTTCCAGAAAATGCTTCTCTGCATATTTCAGCTCTCCACTTTAGCTGGATAGGTTTTGGCTGCAGAAGGTGTTATTAACTTAGTTAGCCTTATTACACTAATTATTCACATTAGAGTCCAATCTCCTTAAATTATACCCAAAACATATTATTGCTTGAGCTTAGAAAGGCAGATTCTCTTCCCAGACATGCTCCAAGTAGCTGGCTCTGGTGTGGAATGGCTGCTGATGGAGAAGCCACATGCTCATCCAAGCAGCCTGTGCCTTCCAACTTGGTAACCAGCACAGCTTCTCCATGGAGACACCTGGGGCTGGATCTCCTGGCTCCTCTGCACAGGAAGCCAAACACCAGCAGAGTGAGACAGCATCAGCCATAGTACTGGGAACTCTCTGCAACACACTCCATGATCCTTGATTGATATTGTGTAAATAAAAGACAGCACTGTTGATTTACAAGCAATATGGATGCAGTCTTAGGAAAACAGGGAGGAGATTTTGGCCAAGCAATTTCATCTGGCTTGTTCCAATGCTCCTCTTCAGGCAGCTGCTACTGGCTGCAGCCAAAGACAGGATACAGGGCTAGATGGACCCAGTACAGATGAAGAGGCAAGAAAAGCTGTTAAGAGGAAGTCCAAATCAACACAGATTTCTCTTTTTAGGTGTCAAATTGGGAATAATTTGGCCTGAAGAACTTTGACAATAAGGGTAGAGGTTGAGCCTGCTGTGACTTTGAGAGCTGCATGCCTGACAGCTGCTCAGTTGAAAAGAAATTCTCATCAAGAACCTCATGAGGCTACAAGTTTCTCTCTGGTCTTGCAGTATGAAATATGCTGTTCAGAAGTAAAACTATTTTAAAGTTAAAGCAGGGTTTTTTTAATTGAAAATTATTTTTAAACCTAATGCTTTTTGGCTTGAAGCCATAAGTAAAGTTCCTTTTATATTTATAGATCAGATTACCCCTCACCATTCATACATCCATCTGTTTAAAAGGTGCACTTTTCATTTATACCTTCTTAGGAAAAAGAACCAACAAAACAAACCTCAAACCTTTCAATTTCTTCATAGCCTTTCAATGACTATAACTGAAAATAACAGCACCCACTTGAATATGACTTCATTCCATTGCTATTTGGCATATAAACCTCCATATTCTGTGACCACGTTCGCTGAGAAGACAGTAAGGAATGAAACAGAAACCTGAAGAAATATGACTAAACCTGAGGTGAGTTTGGGCCATCTGATTCTGAAGGGATTGGAAACTGAGCTCATGCCTGCAACTTATACCTGCCAACACTCTGTGTGCACACTCCCACAGCTCCCCTTCTGCCATGGCTTAACACCACATCACAGGTTGGAAAATCCAACCTTATCAAACAAGGAACAGGCCAACACCCCCCTTTACAACAAACAGTCGCTTTTAACACTCACTTGGACAAAGCTACTTAGGTAAATTTTAAGGGTTTTTGTTGTTTTTCTTTCAAGTAAAAGCCTGTCACTGTGAAACAACAAGCTCAGAGACAGATAACACAAAAAAAAAGTTTGCATAGTTCAGCTGTACTCTTCTCAAACAAGAATAGTCTGTTAGTGTCTCTTCACACCATCCCCCTTCGCAGTCATCTCAAAACAGTTGTTGAATCTGGAGAGATCCAAACTTTAATATCTGCTGCTACAATAGGTAAGAAGGAAGGAACTATGTCTGAAATGGAAATACTTCTTTTCAAAACCATTCATGCTTTGGCTCAGATTCTGGAATGACAGTACAAATGCTGGCCCAACTGTCCCCCTGCTGCCTTGGTTCCAGCCCTGGTGCACCCACACAGAGCTGGACAGCACAGGAGAAGTTCTCTATTGAAGCTCCTCCTACAGCTACTGTTGTTCCCCATTACCCAGCAGGTTAAAAAATAACAATGCTAATATAAAGAAAAATATTTACTTAATGCTGTAACCTTCTCAACAATGATTATTCTGGAAAGACAAGTGATAACAACACATTGATCACTGAGAGCAAATGACTGCTTTCCAAAAGTGGCCTTAGAAGCCACACGTGCAGCTCTGGGCACACCTGCCAGGGGATGCAGATGCTGAGTCACCATCTCAGCAGAGCAAACAAACCAGCCCTGTCCCTGCCTGCAAGTGATTTCATCTGCACAGTTAACACATGAGCCTACTCAAAAGCCTGCTATACAGGCAGCTCCTCAGAATATTAAGCCCCTTTACACCTTCTAAATAATTCCAGCTGCCTGTACAGAAGGGATATTATTTGTTATCCCATCCTTAAGGATTACAGTTGAACTACTTTGCTGAATATTATCCTCCACCCAAATATATAAAAAAAATCCCACTGGCTGCTTGTCTGTGCAGGAAGGGAGAGCTTCAGCTGTATCAAACAGGAGGAAAAATCCAAGCTGTATCTCCAGTGAACCTCCTCTACCTTCCCTGCCCCCACCTCATGCTGTGTGATTTCAATGTCAGCACTATTATAGTTCAGCCAGACGGCCAAAGCCTACTTAAAAACTGAGCAACAGAGATTAGAGATGGAGTGGCTCAAAAATGAAGTTAAGCAAAACCTTTATGCATTTATTATAAAAGGACAGGCTTCATAGTCTACGAGGATATTACTTGGAAAACAATCTGCAACTGTGATGAATTTCCTTAAGCTTCTGCAAGCACAGGTCTGTACAAAATGGGATTAATTCAAAACCTTATCAGCAAAAATTCATATGGCCCAATTCATGGATCCTGCTTTATAGGGTTAAAATTTAGGCTATCTGGTGTGCCATGGAGGAAAAAAAATATGTTTTTTTAAGCACAGTTAGGATTCTTAGAGCACGATTCTGCCCTTGAGCAAGTTTGCTATTTCATTGTTAATAATGAAACCCTAAAGCAAAACCTCAAAACAACCAAAAGGAAGAAAAAGAATTCTCAAAGTATTTTTTATCTGTTTTGCTGACATTCCAACTTATCCAAAATAAATATTTATTGCACTCCTTAAGCAAAGGGAGAGTTAATCCATGGTTCAATTCTGAGGTAATGTTGAGCGTAATACGGATTTTTAGTTCCATCCCCTTTTCTAGCAGTACAAACTGTAGGTGCAAATACTCTGAAGAAGTATTTCTTTTATTGCTGGTGTAGAAAATCAAAGTTTGGGCATCCTGAGGGAATTTTGTCAAGTGTGGTAGGCCACATGCCTATCTTTACAGTGCTATGACAGCATCTGCCTCTCCCATCACTGGCAGAGGCAGACACATGAAGCATGGTCATGCTCGTGGGCCATCAATTGGATTAATCCTGCTGTGAGCAGATGGCCCTTCCTCACACTTTGAGCATGGCTCCATGGATAAAGACATCAGGAATGGAGAGTTCAAGTTATCAGAAGCTCCATCAGAAGCTTGTAAGGGCTGTTGACTCCTACCAGCTGGCTTCAGCAAGGGATTTTCAACATGAATTTTGATTTCCAACTCTGCTGAAGGCTAGCAAGATTAGCTAAAATAGATTAAGATTAATAAGGATGGATTTATGCAAAACTAAAATAGACTGATTTTAAACTCCCTGAAGATCTTCCCTTAGCCTAACAGATTCCTCTTGTGGAATTACAATTTAGCAATATAAATTTGAAAAGGGGCAAGCCCTTTCTTCATGCAGCCCCCTCCAAGAAGAAAAGGCCATTTCATCTAATCAGCTCTGCTGCTTCTCCCAAACACTCAAAGTGTGTGATGTTAACAGTGTGCCCTTCCCAAGATACTGGGTGCTGGGAAGCTGCTGCAACAGCTGCTAAACTTGAGAATCTAAAGCGAGATCAAACTGAAATCTGCAGTAGCCCCAGTTTTAACTTCTGACCACAAGGCCAGGCCAGTTTCTCCACTTGTTAGGGAGATCAAACATTTAAGAAATGCATGTTAACTTTAGCTAAGCTGCATTCCTATCTGGAGACACTTATTAACATCTCTTTCCATTGAAGAGAACACAAGAAGAAACCAGACTTGTGAATCAAAACAGAAACAGTGACACCAAACACTGTAAGATGCTGATCTCTGGAACTTGGAAGACTGGAGTGCATTACAAGAGTCACCCCATGTCTTGATGGAGGCCAACTGCTCTGTGATCCATTTCAAACACTTCCCTCACACAACACATATTGTATCATCTCCCTATTTTCCAATCTGTTTATGGTTTTTTAACAGCATCAACAGATACTCAGTCTGATGAGCTAATGAGCTCATTTTCAAATGTAAATCTCACAGTACAGGATAAACTGGATGCAATTATCTGCAATATCCAGAAGAAATGACTGCTAACCTCACACTAACACTCAGAGTAGAATAGCCTTGGCCTTTTGAACCTGATCACTGCTGGACTGAAACTGAGAAATTTGCATAGGTTTCTATTAAAGGACAGGAATGCAACTAATGGCAGTCTCAAGGGGTTTGTGATACTGCTTCAAACTACTGGTTCAGACAAACCTTATTTCAGAATTTGAAATCACTGGTTTGGGTGGTGGTGTTAGTTGAGCAGCTAAGATTTTAAAGGCATATGACTTACACCACATGATATTCTGACTACAAATTTGGCTGACGTGTCAATAAAGCACACGTTAAATGAATTAAGGGTTGGCAAACTGACAGATCTCAAAGCAGTTGACAGTATAAAGTCACTGGGGAATGGAATTGCTTTAGTTTGGTTTTGCATTAATTGGAGCTAGTCAGATGCTCATACAGATCCATAAAAATGCTGAAATCTAGCTGTGACAAATTCCTTGGAAAACATGTTCTCCTAACACATGGATTTGCAAAGTGATATAAAACATAAAAAGAGAATGACAACTAATTGTGCACATACACTCACTTACCAGCAGGTACAGGAGGCAAAGGCAGAGCTAAACCTCTGGTAACAGAGCACAGGCAACAGCTACACAACAGGGGAAGGCCCCATGGGGCTCAGTCTCAGTCCAAACAAGATGGATTATATGGTACAAGTTTAACAGGGAGGCCAACTGGTTACTGAAACAGAACTGGAGAATGAGACAGCAAATCCTTCACTTGGTGTTACCACATCAAAACTACAAGCTTTTCCAAAAAGATTTGCATGATGCCAAGCTTCTTGAAATGATAAGGGTCCGTGGGTTACAGATGGTGAAACAAGATGATCACTGGTCCCATTTAGCTGTAACTATTTTGCATCTGAGCTTGATCCTGCAAATACTTTCAGGCACACTTATGGCCATTCAATCATGTAAATATAGAGCTGAGTTAATATTAAAATTTGATAGTGGAGAGGAAAAGAAAAAAGTCAACCAAGGCTAAGATGATGAGATGGAGAGGAGAAACATAAGTAATTAAATGAGTATTATTGACATATTCCAGCCAAAAGTAGCACTTAGAAATCACTGAATCATTATTAATTTCTCTCCTTTAAACCCTTATAATTTTGAACATTTAGGCATGAGCTTAAATAGCTACATGTTTTCCAAATGCATTTGGCAAATTCCTGTTTTTTAAATTCATAAATGTTAAAGTCAGGAAACTTGAGAAATTCAGATGAATCAAAGAGGGAGGAGTGGTAGTGAAACAATAAACCAGCAAACTTAGAAACTATTTACTGGTGAAAACATTATTACTCATAGCACTAAGCTTAATGTCTTCATTTGCAATTTCAGATATTCAAAAATGGTCACCATGTGCACAACTGAAATCTAGAGACCTCCTTAGAAACAGATAGATGGCAGATTTAACCATTTACTGTCCTGATCTTTGTATTGGTGTGTCCTGATCCAGCACACTCTTTTTTTTAGATCCAGTTATGCCTTCTGAATAAAAAACAGGATCTCTGGCTAAGACACAGATTGTATTACAAAGTTCAAGATAAGAACATTTTATTTCAAAGGTGGTATGTTATAAACCTCCAATCCCTTTCCCTGACAGTTTCCAGTCCTTGTTCAAAATACAGTATGACTGAAATAGCCTCTCATTTCCACAGGTCCTTGATACCTGAGCATGACAGAGGAAGAAAACATTTGCCCAAGCTGCTTGCCTGTACAAGTGTAGGTTGTACATGGCAGACAAGAACGATGTGCAACCATCAGTCCCTTGGTAAAGGGAGGCAACATAAATGCTTTGCTTAGAAATTGCAGTCCTCCTCCCAGGCCCATGGAGGACATGGTACAGCAGCCCAGGCATGCAGGACTCCCCGTCCTCCTCTACTTTGCTTCAAAGGGAGAGGTTTTCAAAACTCTTAAATAACATTTGTATCATATCAGAGCACAAAGTTCAGCAGGCTCAGCTTCCTGTCTCTGACAGTGGCCAACAGCAGATGCTTCAGAAACAACCCTTCAGGACTCACTCATCACATCTTCTCTATGCCAGGGTCCTTGCGTCACCAATGGTGCAGCTCAGGGCAGCCAGAGCTAGCAAGATCATCAGAAATTCTTCCATTCACATTCAAAGCAAGACATCTAAACTATCAGAAATCTGAAGCAGTTCAAGACAGAAGATGAAGGGCAGGTACATCTATCAACTGTTTTTGGTTGAATGCACTTTTTTCATAGGGCTGGATTTGATGACCCATGAAGTTCCTCCCTGCGATAATATCAAACTACACAGCACTGCACTTTCTTTGACTTCGAGCAGTCTGATGAGCCCCAAAGAAAAACAAGCCAAGGATAACAGCTATATTTCAGAGGAAAATTGTTTCAGGTTAAGGTAGTCTCCTCTCTGTCACTTAGTTCCATTTTACAGCCTCAGGTTATTTCTTCCAGCTCTACCCATATCTTGTTCTGGAAATATTTGTGTATATAGTTCATATATTAACAGAAAATATTATAGAAAATATAATAGAAAATGCCAAGTATTAAAGGGAAAAAGATGATGTATGCCCTATAATGTGCTAAGACTGTATGAACTATAAAGATACTGCTAAGAACCAATAATCATCATGCTTGTAGAGATGAGTATTCAAAGGTGCAAGGAGGCAAGTTTCCTAAAAGTTGGTGTTGAAAGAAGTGTGAAACAACACCTGACTCCAAATTTATGTGTAGATAAAAAAAAATATAAAGTCTTTCCACATGCACAAGAAGGGAAAATAAGTGGGTTCTGCTAGCAATCTCATTTCAGAACAAAACTGAGTTATTTACTCAGGTAATGAGGGAAACAGAATAAACCCCACACGTTACTTCACAGGTGAAGAAGTGAAGAAGCTTAATTTTCTATTTGCATCCTTTATCCTCTCACCAATTCACCCTTCCAATAACCCCACACACCTCTATGGTAATTCCAGCAGATAGAAGGTGGTAAAACCACAACCAGTCAGGAGCTCCATGGATGCTGACTGGCCCCCAGTCCATGCTGGCCAATTCACTGTCAAATGATGTGCAGCAGCTGAATGCTGCCTGCACACTGCTTTCTCCTGAGCAGAAATATTCATTTGTGTCACTCTTCAGAGTGAGCAAGGCCTTTCCAGACTTCTAGCTCTCTTTGCAAATGTGGTTAAAGCTGACCAATGAATTCAGAAGTCACTCAGCTGCCAGGGCAATGGCAGAAGCTTGACATTTCCTCAGGAAGCAGGCTAAAAAGAGTAAATAGCCTTATATAGTCTTCAGATTAAATCTGGGCATCTTTGGTTTGAACACCGAAAATAGGAAAGACAGATAAGAAGTTGCCCAATATAAATGTCTTTTAAAGAGCAACAACTAGGAGTTTAACATTTGCAGTTATCTGGGAAGTTGGGAAATACTAACATCTGAATCATGCAAGCAGCATCCAAGCTCTAACCATAACATTTAGTGTTTTCACTGTTAGAACTTTGGCAGGCTGGTCCTTATCATCAAATGGTATCTAACTGGATCCAGCTTGCCCTAAATTAGTAAGTTATTTCCAACCCAGTCTAATACCCTACCAGTTTCATTCTGCTTTTAAGATGAATTTTGGTTCAAACTCCTCTATAGAGCCACATGACTAGAAACTGCCCAAGAAACATCTTTCATGTTTCTTAGGCTTACTGACATTATACATAAAGCACATGAAAAAATATAAACCAAAACTAGGCTTTCTAAAATAACATCCCTCAGCATCCCCAGGTATTTGCATCTGTAGTTTTCACTTATGCAGTCATATAGTCTGCTGTATATGTTACCAGTTAGGCAACTTTATCATTCTATTGCATCCCTTGCAAGGGCCATTTACATCAGGCCTAATCTCACCAAGGGTCAGAACTAAAAGCTCATTATTCTCAAGCAGGAAGGCAATAAAAAGATCCTGGCAGACAAGGCAAAGCCCTCCAGTGTCAATTGCTAAAGGCCACTAACCAAGCACTTCTGCTGCACTTCCCACACCTGGAACAATGCACAGCCTTCCCCAAAACCTGCTCTCCTCATGAAGGAAGCTGTGAGGGAGCTCCCAAGCTGAAGGCTGCTGCAGGACCTCGGGTTATCACTTCAGCAGATGCTGCTTCTGTTCTTTTCACTCGGAAAGCGGCTGATGCGAGTCACTGATTAAGACCAGAAACATTTTGTACTGCACAGTTACTATCACAGTTGGTTGTTCTAAGGTTTATGGCACATAAGCAATAATACAGATACATTGACAAGCTACATCAAAGAAACAGAAATAATTCTTAGTGAAGCCTCTGACGAAGCAGCACCAATCACTCGTCTAGGAACACCAAGATGTGTCCAGAAAAACATGACTTTGTTTTTTTGCCAAGAATTAGGATATTCACAATACCAAATATTTCCACCTTTTTATTTCAAAAAGATGAATTCTCAGGGGAGAAATAATGTAGGAAGGTACCAGGCACTCAGATTCTGCTTTAGCTTACAGCTCAGCAAGTTGTGTGTAGGCATGGAGGGAAGTTTGAACCCAAATGTTTGTTTAGATACCTCATTGCATCCACATTTTGGCATTCTTAAATAATTCTCAGCTGTCTCATGCACCCACAGACACTGAGCACTCAATCTTACCTTTCACTGCCTTCCTGCCAACAGACATGGCATGCCAGATGTGACCTCCAGAGCTGCTGTTTATCATACCCTCTTATCCTACCAGCTTTGCACAGTGGAATTGAGAAGCAGCTGTAAGTAGTTCCATAATTTGACTCTCATTAACAAAAGTGGAGGCAGACCCTCCATCCCCTTGAGCATCCCTACTGACCAACAACGGTCTTGGAGGACAATGCAATTCTCTAAAGGCAACTTGGAAATAATCACCATGTGATGAAACTTCGCATTAAGAATCTTTCCCACCTCCAAATTTACATCTCAAGCACCAACAGCAAACATATTTCAGAATACACATCAGCTGTTGTACAGAGAATTCAGGCTTAGTCTCCTAGCAGCATCACTATTAATAGAATCCATTTAGAATAATCTTCAGTTTCAACCTCAATAACTCTATGGACTGAACTTCAAAAGCCAGTATCATATAGCTACCCATAACAGATATTTCTTCTCTGATGTTCTGCAATAGCTATATGTAATACCAGAATTAATCCAAAGAACAACATCCTCAATTAAGTAGTTAATCAGTCCAAAAGACAGGAATATTTTATCTTGATTACAAATTAAATGGCTAAAAGGGGTTGTGATTTTGCCAATGTGCTTGTGCTATGGCAGAGATGTTCAGGGATTGTCTAGCTCTACAGTGCTGCTTCCAGCATTAAAGCAACCCGAACGCTAGCGTGATGCCTTTGAAATTAAAAATATACACATGCTGACATGTTTTCAAACTTGTCAGTTCCCATCTGGAGCAGCATTCACTCATCCCTGCCTGCAGCTTTAAAGAGTGCTGTTCCTGGATTCCCAAGTGGAAAAGCTCTGCGTGCACAGCCCGGGGCCACACAGCCAGGGATGGGATCCACTGGAGCAGTGCAGCAGAGACCAGTTGCATCTGGAGGGCTAACAGAAGGCTGACCTCCTACTTCTGCACAGGCTCCACACAAAACTCTCTGCTCTCTGACACTCACAACTCCCAGAAGGACACATGCTCCAAGGTACATAGTTTTTTTAGGTCTTTGGGAAGGTACAATTGAGATGATACTGATTGCAAACAGCCAGTTCCTACCTAAACAGTTACATCAGATACATACAGCTGCTTCTTTCATCCCTAGGTTACAAAGCACTCAAGCCACTAAAAATTCTTTGTCTCTTACAGCCTTTCTAAGTGTCTCTTCCACAGCCTTAACCATCTATGCATTGCTCAAAATCATCTGTAACATCCCTTCTTTTCAGCTCCTTCCCCTTCAGTTGTACCACACTTGAATACCATTTATGGCATCTAAAAATACACAAAGATCTTACTGTTCTCTGAAACAATCTCAGAGCTGTCTTTTACCTGCAGTCAAGCATGCAGTCAAGCATGTTTTGGCAGCTGTTCTGCTTATTAAGCTACTTTTACTCTTCCTACAAAGAAGGGATTTCTTTCTTCCATTCCTCTCATATCCTGAACCTTGAAATACTGGTAGCCTCTGAGTCAGTGTCAGCACTACTTTGGAGCCTTCAAACCAGTGTTTTCAGGGAGACACACATTCTGACCATCAATAACTTCTGCTTTCATTGCATTGCTTCTTATGCAGATAGACTTTCCATGATATCTATAGTGCTTTGAATATCTTAAAACCCCACATATTCCACATACTATACCAAAAATGACACACAGCTCTCTCTGGTGCTTTATGACCACAGAGCATGGACAATTCTTCAGGGCAGGGATTATGTATTGCTCAGCATATTCTACCTCTTGTAAAGTGCAGGATAAATAATGCTGATATTTAAAAAGGGACATTGTCAAGGTAAGGACCCCAAAAGTTTAGTCCATTTTTAAAACTTCATGGGCCACTGATATTTCTTGTGTGTTCTTGAACTGTTTTATGCTCTCACTATCCAACAACATCAAGCATAGCCTTACAAATTAAAGATCCTCTCCATCTAAATTTGCAGGGCACCACTTTGCTCTAAGAAGGAGGTAAAAATAAATTGCCAGCCACTTCTACAGAACCCTCCTGCTTCTGATTTGAGTTTGAAGCCAAGGAAATCCAGAGGAGAGGAACAGTAGTATCTAAACTGAAGAGGGAATCTCACCCTAGCTAAAGCTAATCCACTCTGGCAGGTGTGACTTTTATCTGTAGTTGAAAAGATACTTTGAAGAGACACTGTTTTGTATTTCAATTGCATCTGTTTAGTATCTCAACTGCATCTCAATTCTTATGAAAGACCATACAAGGCAGGATATCTCCCAAACCTCTCCACAAGAGACTCTTTTCTTTACAAATCAGAATGATTGAACTGAATGCTGGGATGTGGGTAAATCTGCTGTCCAGACAGTTTTGATTTTTTTTAAATTGTTAATCACCTCCTAGAAACCTAGGCTAATTATGTTTTCTATTTGCTATACTTTCACCAATAAAGCAGTGGAGGAAGGATAGGAAGAAAAAAACCCCAAACCCCCAAACAGGTGTCAAGTTGTAAGAACTTTTCTTACTACTTTTGTGTGCTTAGTAGGACAATCTGCTAGCACCTACTGGACCCACATAAACCATCTGACGAGCTCTCAGGTGTTTACTTCCATTTACAGGATACAATAAATTCTGTCCACCTGACTCAACACTGCCTCCCCTTCCACACCTGTCAATCCTGTGCTTTTAGAGGGGTAAAAGCAGAAGAATGTTTCAGAACATCAACAGTGAATTACCAGAGGATTTCCTTCAGAATTGGCTTGCTTCGTTACAGCCAATTTTATGCTGAGCACGACCTATTCGATTAATACATTTTTAGCTTTCAGCTAGTAAGGAAATGAATTATTATTTTATGAATCTTGGGTTTCTAAAGACTCACAAAATGTCCAATTTTTACCTTTACATTCAGACAGTGCTATTATGGCAGGAGATGTGGTACAGATCACCTAAGGCTGGAAGTTTAGTACTTTGCAGGCATACTTCTTGGGAACGAAGAAAATAAGGAAACAGCTGGGATGAGCAGAAGCCAGGCAGACTGCATCTGATCACAGCTTAAAGTAGATGGTCTTAAAAACCCCAAATATTGCATTATTAGGGAAACAAGGCCTGCAGTTTCAAAATGTAGGCCAAGTTCTCAATACCTGAATGCTAAATTAAGGCACTCTGTTCTATATTGGTTCAGGTATAAACTCTAAAAGTAGAATATTCAATTATATGTATGATCAATATTTAGTACCAAAGAAAGCCCACTGGGTATTTTATGGGCTTTAGAAACTGATTTACAGTCTTTTAGAGATGAATTGCAGAGATACAGATCCTCTCTGGAGAAACTGGTGAATGTTCCAACTACTTCACAAGACTGACACACAGCATTTGGGACTAAGTTTTAGAGCATCTAAGATGTTAAGAAGGATTTATTTAGCCTTTTTCCAGATTGCAAGTCCAGTGAGTAAGGAGATTGGGGTGGGGAGAGTAAGAAAACACAAGTTTTTCATTTGTCACTTTCACCCATATGCACAACATTCTGTAGATTCTTACCCATCCATCCTGATAAGTATTACTGGAAAATGGCCTAAAAATCACTCTGTTTTCAATATTTAAATATCTCTATTTACATATACATCTAGCTAAATAAGTGGTAATTTTGGAGTTATGACTATTAATCTCTGCAACACCTGGAATAGCTTACACTATGATGCATGGCTCTGCAGTCAAAGAGCTGAGCCTTTGGTCTGAACATGTTAGCAATTTACTGTCTGATCAGCTTTTCCCAGATCTAAACTGATAATTTCCATTAGAGGAATAGGTTTTACATCTGTACTGTTTGAGATGGTTTACAAAAAGATAAAATAATATCTGGGCTCTCAAGGAAGCTTTACTACAGAGACTCAGAAGCCTATGCAAGAACTTATTCTGTTCAACTGCATTGTAAATCCACCCACCATTCCACAAAAATAACAGACTGCACTATTCTGTTTCTTGGATGAGATTTTCAAATGCTTTCTAGTTGGCTAAAACATTCTCCAAGACATTTACTAGCAACTTGAACAGCAAAAAACTTGACACGCCTCTGGTAGCATTGAGACCAGTCTCAGTATGAGATGTATAATAAAGCACTCAGCTTTTCAGCCATCCAGGCAGTTAAAACTCAACCTTGCCAAATAGCCATCTTGAATGTGTTAGCTGAAAAACCCCTGGCCAGCAAGCAATCTACACAGTAAAACAGCATGTTAGCATGAGGCATGCAGACTTAAAAAGTATCCACAGGTATTTTTCAAAGTACTAAATTTCACTAAAAGCCCTTATATTAAGTATAGCAGTCCCTGTAGATAAAGCCTCCCATTCTCTGTTACATGGTGTATTATAAAATGAACTTACAACTTTTATTGTGCTAATCATAAAGCATGTGTTTGATTTCCTGAACATCAAGGTCTGCAACACTGGAAAGCTGGTCAGCAGTCCTAAACAAAGCCATGCCCTCTAACATGCCTTCCTGTGCTCTTCTGCAGGACTCCAGTTAGTGGAATGAAGACACACTTCCAAACAGCTCATTTTTCAACATGCAATTTGGAGTGCTAGCCCCCAGGCTAGTTGTCAGACAGTGCTAGCTGTCTGAAAATACAGGAGCCCTATCTTTCCCCTGAGCTAGTCTTGCAGTACTACATGGTGTATATGGCAAACTTCTACAGAAATCCACAAAGAATTAACATTACTTGGTACTTAATTGGAATATGCATTTCCTGATGGTGAGTCAATTAAGACTTGTGTTTCTCCTAATCACAAGGCAGCAGCTGGTTATGATGATCAGAGACTGGAACAGACCTCCAAGTCCAGCCTAAGTGCTAACACCACGACACCCAGCTAGATCACGTCACTAAGTGCCACATCCAGTGTTTCCTTAAACACCACTAGGGATGGCAACTCCACCTCATCCCTGGGCAGCCCATTCCAGTGTCTAATGACCCTTTCCATCAGGAAATGCTTCCTAATGTCCAACCTAAACCTCCCCTGGCGCAGCTTCAGGCCATGCCCTCTCATTCTGTCACTGGTTACCTGGGAGAAGAGCCTGGCCCCCACCTGCCTACAACCTCCTTTCAGGTAGTTGGAGAGAGTGATGAGGTCCCCCGAGTCTCCTCTTCTTCAAGCTGAGCAAATCCTGTCCCTTCAGTCTCTCCTCAAAGACTTTCCCTCCAGTCCCTTCCCCAGGCTCGTTGCTCTCAAGCTTCCCACACTGCAGCCTCCACAGCCTAACACCTTCCTCTGTTGCACTGCACAGTGGGATGAGCACAGCACTCAGGCTCTCTGCTAGGTGAGGAAGCTGGAGTAATTACCAGCCATTTACTGCTAATGCCTATACAAACTCTCTGGGTACTCTGCACACTGTCAGAAAAAGTATTAATTCAACTCCTGCTTTTTTTGCTAACCAAAGGCCAGGAAGCCTGCCCTGTGACAGCGAAGAGCCTGCTTAAATCCCATGAAAATGAATGGGTCTAATACATGCCAAAGAGTTAAGCAAACTGAAGCCAGAGTTTACAAGAGGTATTGTGAGGCCTTCCTCTAATGCAGTTTTTCTCAGGATGTCTGCAGCCTTCCAGGACAATCTAAAAAGCTGACTACAGAACAAGACCTCTTGAACAATTCCCACCTCTAGAAAGACTTTGGCTAAAACCTTGACTATATCAGGCATACACAGGAAAAAATAGAGATTTTGAGCCATTTCCCACTCTATCTGCCTTTTCTCTCAGTAGATCCTGAGCAGTTCAAATTTGCTCAATACTGTTTCAGATATTGCTTGAATAAAACCACTCTTGTCAAAGAGGAAAAGATAAATCAGTCTGGCAGAAGATTTTTCTCTAGCTGTGACTTTGCCTAGTATAACCACTTTCATTGCAGTCCCACCTAAAATGACTACTCATGGAGGAATACCCTTTTGAGAGAGGTACTGTACAAGCACATACCATCTTGAAGTGTTTTAGGGCACACTGCAAACAATTTCAATCATAGCAAAGTGATTCTTTTAAAAATTCCATTGCTTACTTGTCCTGTAGCATCTCACATCCATGGACTCTTCTTACAACCATCAGGGGAATTTTATTACCAACAGACTATTGAATGTAAGCACAAAGCTAACTGCAGCCTGTGAAAGAGCCTGAAAGCAACAGCAAACTGGGAAGTGTTAAGGCTACTTAGCCAGGGAAGGGGAAGAAGAAACTGAAGCTTTTTTGTACTGCATACAAAATACAGTTCATCTGGGTCTACTAAGCTGCCAAGATTTTATCATGGATGAGTTTGGGTTTTGTTTTTCTCTTCAAAAGATTAGTGTCCAGGCATATGAATACACGGTATTTGTTTTGCTGTTAAAACATAACTCCCATGTGTTTCACCCAGCAACACAGTACACTTCAAAGATCCATCAGAAAGGGAAGCCATAGCACGGGCTATGTCATTTGTTAAGTAGGCAGAAGAGTCTGGGGCAAAATTTCTAACTTCCAGCTCAATCTCTAAAGACCAGATATTTTATATGCCACAAGAAAGTAATGATACATTCTTTGCTCTTCTGTTGTTTGTGACCCACTCAAAGTCTCCCAGTGCATGTGTTTTCTTTAAAATCTCCTCCCCATCCCTAACTACTTTCTCAAAGAGAAATGTCAACGTGAAGAGGCCCTTGTATTTGCTCAATTTATGGCCTTTTATTAGCTCTCTGTGCATGTGATGCCAAGGGCTGGCTTTTTTGCCAAGTCTCTTCAGTCCCTGCTTAAAGCAGAAGCAGATGCTATACACTGTCAGCACACAAATACACGTTCTGATTTAAGTCACCCTATCCCATTATTTATAGGTAATTTCAATTCTTGCAGAAACTTGAATATCACTTTCTCATGGATAGGTCAAGAACTGAATTTGCTGGAGAGAGTCCAGGGCAGGGCCACCAAGATGATTAGGGGAATGGAGCATCTCCCTTATGAGGAGAGGCTGAGAGAGCTGGGGCTCTTTAG
>JAOEGS010023854.1:0-49728 GCA_025447755.1 Corythornis vintsioides | reverse complement strand
ATCTTTTCTGAACTGGGGTGTCCAAAACTGGACACAGTACTCGAGGTGGGGTCTCACCAGTGCAGAGTAGAGGGGGAAGAGAACCTCCCTTGACCTACTGGCCACACTTCTCCTTGGTCTCCAGAGGGTCACTTTTCTATTACTCCCTGTTTCACTTCTCCCTTGAACTGAAGATATTCCATATCTGCATGCATCAAAATATTTTCCAAGTTTGCATCCATCTCTCAATCTCAATTAGAAGGAAAACAAGATTCTCAGATTTCTGAGAATTTCCAGTCAACCCTTACAAATGCTATCAGTGATAAAGTTGAGGTCGTTTTAGTGTCTGGGGAAAACCAAACCAACCAGCACCATACCACAGAAAGATGAGAGTATTGCTTGGCCACGCATTGCCTTACAAGAAAGTAGTGATAGAGAAAGCAGCCAGTTCACCACCTGCGACAGTATATGGTCCACTGGTCCATGATTAAGTCAAAGTCATTCCATTTAAACTGGAGGTTCATCTCTCCTTGACAGGAAAATGACAGTGTGTACATCCCTCAGAAATGACTGGGGTTATTGACAGTGCAGAGAAAGTCTGCCCTTTATGACAACTCTGAAGAACAGAGGCCACAGTTAAAAAGCACATGTATGAAGACTCACCTCTCTTCGTCAGATTACACTTTAGTTAAATTGTTGGGGTTTTAAAAATTATTATTATATTTATACATAAATCCAAGTCCCTGACAACTTCCTGTATCCCCACCTTCAGTCATTCAGTTGTGAATGCTTAACGGGTTAAAAGTACATAGTCCTTTTCTGCAGCAACAATGTCCCAAGCCAACCTCAGCACACTGTGCAACTAATGGTTCCCTATGATCCAAAACCCAGAAGTCAGTAATTCCATTACTTCCTGAGGAAGTAATGGTATTATTACTTCCTAGGAAAATAACAGATATTTGTTCCCGAGAACCTCTTGATGTAAAAAAAAAACCAACCTGACCAGATGTAACCAGAGACTGATAGGCTCAAAAATTCTTTTCAGTCCTTCAATCACCACCTGATGGTACCCAAAGTTAGTTTTACCTGGCTAATGAATAGTCACACCAAACCCATATAGATATATGTGAAGAACACCTTCTAAGGCTTCAGAGACAGTCTGATACAGAGCAGTAGAGTTGTTCAGAAAGAAACTGAAAAATGGAAAACAGTAACCCTAAACACCAGTGGACTACATGCCAGGCAGAATACATCACAATTTGGAGCTGTATAAACAGTGACAAGTTAAAGGGCATCTAATCTTTAAAATCTCTAAATTAGTTACACTAAATCCTATACTAGTTTAACTGCTACATTAAATCCTTAAAGTAAATATTATTCAGCAAAGGCCATGGCAACTTGTACCGTGCTTGTAAACCCCTGGCACCTGGAAGGTGATCAAACTCATTGGGTATTCTTGAGACTGTTTTAAAAAAGTAAACTTTGTATTGTGCACACATGAGGGATATATTCACCTGAAGGGCTATTCATAAACAAATACATAGTCACCGATGGCAGTGACTACCATCAAATTCATTTTTCATCTTTACAGATAACAAATACTTCTGATTCCTCAATACATATGTACATATGGATATATAATTATATATTGATTAGTTTAGCTTTTAGCATAACATATGAATGTATTGAATTTCTCCAGAGTAACAGATAACATTTTAAAAAATTATACCAATAGACCATTAGCATTACGAATGAATTTATTTTCCCCAACAGTGCTGGAGATATGCAAAATTTTCATTTTTCAGAGTTGCATAGTAAATGATTAACACCAGCTCTGCTCATTATCTTGCTTAACAAAACTTCTCTAAAAACAAATAAATCAAAAATGCCTCTAACATTCCTGAATAAATAAATTACAGACCTGTTCAGTGGCAGCAATGATATTTTAAAAAGCTTGTGCAAGCTCATTGTACAATTTTATTACAAAACTGCAATTTATAATAAAACTGTCCACTTTTCTACCCAATTTTACTCAAAGAAGTACCTTTTGCAACCCAAGAACTTTAAAAAAGCAAAAAAACATTAACCCTGTGTTCCAATGTGTTGTAATATACAAATAACGACACAATCACTGCTTACGGTAAAAGGGGATTTGTAAGAACCACAGTCAAATGCAACCACTACTATCTGGTAGGAGCCCAGATTTCCATCACTAGGAATGCACGCTCTCTATTTCATATTAGAAATACAACTTCTTGTCTCAGACTTTAGAATTATCTTTCTTTGATTACATGTGGACACTGAAGTCAGTTTGGAAGTTAAACACCCTGCATTTCCTACCCTTGCCGGAAAAAATTTTTACATAAATCAGGTATCTCCAATTTTAAAGATCAAGTAAATTGCCTTCCTACCTTAGTCCCCACGTTCAAAGGAAAAATTTTTCCTTTTTAAAAATATATATATATATTTATGGGGTAAAGCTGCAAAGTCTTGACAACAAAATTGCATTTTCCAATGCAACAAAATTGCATTTTGTTGTAGCTTGAAGTCAAAATAATCATTGCTGTGAGAAATAAATCACGGAAAGAATTTCCCCCTCCAAGTATTGACAAAATGTTTGTTTTGTCTTTAGAACAAAGAGGAAAATGAAACACAACCCGTAATGTGACCACAGTAAAATGAAACTGTTATCTGTTGCTAGTTCCCTACCAGCCCACAAATTTTTCTTAGCATTAAAAAACAGCATGTAAATTAAGGTGACTGAAACATGCTTTCAGCGAACAGAGTAATATGGTAGCTATTCATCACCTGAAGTCATAAAACACTAGGTCTTGTCCTTAGCATATTCTAATGAAGCCTATCATGCAAATGAGAGTGACCTTTTCCGTGCATTCTGCAAGTTCACATTTATGTGAGGAGTATATATAGTTTGCCAATACAAACTAGCCAAAGACTGCGTAATTACTGTAATCAATTAGTCGTTAGTGTCGCTCTGCTCATTTGTGGCTAATGTCAGCTAAACCATTTTTGAGAAAACCACCCTGACAGCCTCTTTCTGTTGTTTTTGTTGCTGCTGTTATTCTGCAGCAAGAAAACAAGATATACAAACTTCTCAAGGTGGAAGCATGGTAGCAATTTTCTAAAATGTTTCCTCTTAAGGGGAAAAATAAAAATAACCCACGCCTGAGATGTACAGAGATTTCCCAGTAAAGTTACATATCCTTAAAATGACATTGAAGTTTTCCACCTGGAAAATGAAACATTAATATTTAAATATTTAAATGAAGGACACTCTCCCATGAGGCAGTTCAGACCAAGTAAGGAAGACTTGGTAGAACTTAGGCACTCTTTTCAATGGATGAGTAAACAGGCCATACCCTCTGCTCAGCAACAGTCTATTTTGTAGACAGTTATGGATAGGAAACATTACTGGAGCTGGTAATTAAAGTAAAAACTAATACTGTGGCAGAAACGGGAAATTTTATACAGGAAAATCATTTATCATGCCTTACAGTTCCCCACAACTGAAATGAATTATCTTCTTATTTAGCACATGTCTATTTTAGTCGACAGTGTCTTCCAAACTGAAATAAGGCGAACTTGCTGTTTTTTCATATGAAAATCAAATAGACAAAGGAAAGTTATGCCACTATTTGAAATTAACTATATAAAATCTGATAAGAAAATAGAACCTTAAGTCAAATAAGAATCTAGATATCATAGTTATCCATACTTTTATACTTAAACCTTTTAGAATCTGTTAAGAAAACAGAACCTTCAGACAAATAAGAATATACAGATTACAGTTTTGCATTCTTTTTTATACGTACACCTTTTATAATGGTCACATCTGAGTGGTGGTTTAGGACACCAAAATCAAACTTTTGCAAAACCAGAACTGTACATTGAAAACAAAACCAGATTTGTGTTGTAAGAAATAAATGCACATTTAAATAATTCTATTTCCCGATTTTACACCTATGCTGAGAAATGCAAACATTTTTTTTTCCAAGAAATTGCACTGTTAATGGAATGTTGCTATGTCCACATATAAAAACTCTCACTTATAGGTGTGTATACTGTGAAGCAAAACAGCTTCTAACATCTTGATATTTTATGTAGTTTGAGGAATATTATAATAGTTTCTTCATTCAGCAGAGAACTGCAAGTTTTAAACACATATATTACAGGGACAGGAAAATTATTTTTCTGATGAAACTGAAGATGAGATTTGGTTCTTTGCATGCCCATATCATACAGCCAATGCTACTTTATTTCATTTCTACTTTCCAAACTATTCTGCAGTAAAGCAGTTGCAATGCATATAACATTTGGCCGATACAAGGAATCATTAATAAAAAAAAATGTTGATCACCTAATTCTAAAATTATTAACAAGTTTTTAAAAAGGGTCAAATAATTACTCTTGTGTATTAATACAGGAATAAAGATATCTGTGTATAGCACACTAACATCAAAGGAACTGAATTGATATGACTGAAATCAAAACTAAGAGGTGAAAGCTGAAACCTTCCCTATTGTTCATGCAGATTATTATTCTTTAAATAGAAAATAAGTGTGTTTCAACTACGAAGATAAAAAAATACATTATTTTTTTAAAGCTTTTTGTGTTTTTTCCTCATGGTCTCATGAACTTCACTGGAAGCTGTCAGGATGGTGAGAGCAATCCAGGCAGTCAGAGGTGCAGAACCTGCACTGGGAGGTGTGTGGCCCCCGGCGCAGGCCACACCCAGCACAGATAGGAGGAGAGCAGTACAACCCCTCCTGGTGCCTCCTCCTGCCGTACTCCGCATAGTCAAGCAAGAACAAGTTCACCATGTGCAGCCAGGAGCTGGCTACCACACTCAGCCTCTTCCATCTCTTCCCCTGTTTTGCTGCCTGCTTGTGGGTAAATCATTCGGGATCCAATTCTAAGCACACCAAAAATAGTTATATTCCTTCCAGTTTCACTAGAAGCAAGACTTCAGTGGACTCTTCTGGCTTATTCAAGCATAAAATGAGAAAACTACTTATCTGCAGCATTGGAAAACTTTTTATTTGGCCTTGTACTTAAAACTGCTTAGAGACATTCAAAGGGAAAAATGTCATAAAAAGTATGTTTGGAAAGAAAGTAGCATTACTTATGTGTGAGCCTGTGTCCCAGTAACTAAACAGGGTGGTTCAGAAACCCATTTGGAAGAGCCCTAAACAACGTGGACTTCTGAGTTTAAAAAAAGCAAAGCAAAAAACCTCCTAAAAAATACTAAAAGTATTTGTTTCCATGGTGATTTTTTTTTTTTTTTTTTAGGGGGAAGCAGAGAGCAATCAAGTGGCAATAAGTAGAGTGACACTGAAGATTTATTGCTTCACTTCTGCACACGGCTGGAGCGAGGCACCTCATGCGGCATCGGGCACGTCCAAGGTGTCGATGCCAACACGGCGCCCAGCAGCGGCGGGAAGATCGCTCTTTTCATTCTTGTCAGAGTGCGCCGCGACCCGGGCACCTGACAGCTACTGAGAGGGAAGGCGGGGAGGCCAGGGAACGGGGAGAGGGGAAGGCAAGGCAGCGAGGACCGGAGAGCCCCAGGCCGTGCGGCAGCGGCGGGGAAGCGCCTGGCGGAGCTGTCACCTGACCGGCACACACAAAAAGGCAAGCGGGAGATGCTTCAGAAAGCACAAGGCTCGCCGATCACTGCTGATCCACCCCGGAATGATGCCTTTATGATAAACACTCACGACAACTTGCGACCAAAGTGCTGTTACAACACTAATTGTCCATGAAAGCTGACCTGCAGCAAAGCAGCAGAGTTCAGTTTCGATAGGCCTGGCTCAAGAGTACAAACGTGATTGGGGATGACAGGAGACATCCACGCATCAAAAATCTCCATGAACGGCTGATGTGACTTTGCATGCTGAAAAAAACAAGCAGTGGAAATCCTACACTCCTGGCTCTTCGTCAGGAAGGCAGAAAGAACTGCAGGGGTGGCATTTTTAAGAGCATCTTCCCCAAGTGGCATAAGCTTCACATGGCCTTGAAAAGCATGGACGAATCTCGTTTTGTTGCGTGCTGTTCTTTTTATGTCTTTAACCAAGCATAAATCCCACACGGTTAATGACGGAAGATCACATTTTCTCAGTCATAGTGATGTTCCTCCTTAAATTTCAAGATATTTTCTGATTTTCATTCAGCTGAACAGTTTCACTCCAATTTTGTTTTAACTCAGCAAGTGCCAGGACTTGCAACTTTCTGGTGTAAACCCCTTGCAGAAATGCTGGAAGTGTGTCAAGGCAAGCAGGAAGCTTTTTTACTCTTACTTTCTGCTGAAAATATTTGTTTCAAGTACAATTTAAAAGATAAAAGGATTATAAAATAAAAATAAGGAAAATGACAGTACAGATAAGGTTATGCATTTGAGGACTAAACATGTATTTTTTAAGTAGGAAAATACATTGAAAGAAAAAGAAATCTGAATTTTTAATTATGAGCAACCTAGTGATTTACTATTGACATGATGTTACAAAAATTTTAATGCTTAGTTTGAAAGGAAAGCTTCATCTTAATTACATTTGGTAATCTACTATTACTGCAACATTTCAGGCTTTTATTGTAAGCTAATAATGTACGAGACACCTTTTTACAACTGCAATTTAAAAATCACATCTTGTGATATTAAATGTCTTTTCTTATTATATCTTATAAAAAATAGTGTAGCTCAAAAGCAATTTTTTAATAATTTTAGCAGTCCAAGTTTTGAAACTCTAAGAAGAGAATGAAGTGCAACAAACAAAATCAATCCTGAATTGCATTTGATAGTCACAATTTTGTATTAAAAAAAAAATCCCGTTAATCTTGTTTACTTCTGAAATGGTTCAATGTTTAGGTTGACCTAAATATAAACTTTAAAATTAAATTGATTAAAAATTGAACCAGTTTAATTATTCAAAAGATTTCAAAATTGCCCATTTTAAATATTGAAAAGATTGAAAGCGTTAAGCACAATGCCAAAAAAAATTAGCGATGCAACTCAAGTATAACATAAAAACATATATGGAAAAGCTCAATAGACAGGAGTGGTTTGTTTTATTTTCATGTTATTTTATAAAATAAAAAGAACAATGTTTGATAAACTACTGAAATTTATAGTGACTAAAGGACTAATAAAATTACTAAGAAAATAATGGACCCTTAAAACACTTAGTAGAGGAAACCAAATTGAATGGCTTACTTCTGGAGATAGCAAAATATTATAATCTAAGAGGGTATCACTGAGCTGCTTACTTGTCCCCAAATTATAAATATTGTTATTTAAATAAGAGGTAAAAAAATGGGCATTTCCAAATATCAGGATAGTTTGAGGGCAACTAATTTATTAAACTGCCTAGTTTATAAGAGAGATGGGAAATTTTGCTATTTTAGTATTCATTTATAATATAAATAAAGACATATACAAGCACCATTTTCAAAGCAACACAGCCATTACATAGAATCAATGGTGAAAATACTTGTGCATCCATGCCCAGACATGGCTCGTTAATGGTGACAGAATGGTGCTTTATACCATGTCTCCAGTTTCCAGTTACCAGTCACCAGGCTTTTAAAAACAGAATGTTGCAAAGTAAACAAGAGTCCTCCTTTTACTATTGGCACATGCCTGAAACCAGCCCAACTGTTTCTTGGCACCACTGCTAATAAAACTGTGTTCTCAGGTCAGGAACCTGAGCTCCAGAGCTTCATGGGGTACTTGGGTGCTGAGCTGTCCCTTCCTCACCCACTCTCTGCCCTCCCTGCATCCCCAGAGTGGCTCCTTTGGCCAGACAGTCACTAGAATTAGCTCACTGATCTAACCAGAGTCTAATTTCCTTTTAGCCTGAAGACTAATGTCAAGCTCCTCCAGGTTACAACAAAGCTTTCTGAGCTGCATTAGACAAGAGGAGGCCATGGATGTGACCACGTGGCCAGAACAGCACCAAGATTTGGCAACAGCAGAAGCTCACACTGACTTCACTTTCATAGCCCTTCAAAGACTGTGGTCATAACAGGTCACTGATTCAGGACACAAAGGTTTTTGTTTTATATATTTTCATCCTGCGTCTGATGTTGATGAGGTTCTAGGTCATTACTTACACTACAGATAATAGCTTTAAAAGGAAATCAGTGTCCACAACGTGTCTCCAAACTGAAAGAGAAAGATTTAAGTCCATACAATCCAAAGAAACATCTTATATTTCAGCTGGAGCCAGGTTGTTACCTCCCACGGGTGTTCATTCCTGCTACTCATTTCTCTCCTGTTGTCTAAAAGATATTATCTTGCTTTCCCTTCTTTTTATGACACTCCTGCGTTGGCACCACCCCATCAGCCAGACTACCCTGTCTAGCTCGCATATTCCAATTCCTGCCATTTTCAACAGCCACTACACAGAAAGTATCAGAAGACTAGCTTAAAAGTATCCTTAATTACAAAGCAGTTACAAATGCTTAATAACATCGTTTATTCATGGGGATACAGCCTTTCAAATCTATGATATCTATTGATAACTCTAACAAATGCTCGGCCCATAAATATTTAATGGCAACTTGTGGGTGTTTTATGTCGCTGTCTTTGAAGTTGACCTATTCTCAGGTTTATTAATTGGAAAAGGTTTATTTTATCCTAAATAAGATATGTAATTTTACAATATTCGAGTTCTGCATAGAAGAAATCGGGTAATTCTGTCTCACACAAACAAGAAAAACACATCTTTCACAGGAAGAGCACAAATCAAGCTAACGAGGGACAGTTTATTTTGTATGATTTCTCAGGGCTTTCAAACAGAAGACTGGTTGACAGATGCCTCCATCCTTAAACAAGCCAAGAGCAGTTTAATTGCAACTCGATGGTTGCTCCCATTCCTGTGGGCCTAACAAGCTCCCTCCTTCCTTTCAGCGTAGATTTTACCAGGCTGGCCTGAAGTTAAACCCACAGTTGAACCTAAATCCCTCCTGCCCGTAAAACTGGTTACCAGTGTGATGCATGCAACTAAGGTGTCTTGCTAAGACAAGAGAAGAATATAAATTTGAAATAAAAAAACACAGCTAAGGATTATGACAATCTGTGGGGAAAAAAAACCAAATGCCTGTATTTTCTTTACTGGACTGCTCCCTTTATAGTCTCACCAACCATGGCAACACTACCACGTTCCTCATTATACCAGCTGTAGCTCATACTTCCATCCCAAAGGTTCAGCAGTGCTGTGGTGCTGCAACCCCACATCCCACTGGACTAAGCCTGTTTACTCAACCTGAAGCCATATATTGTTTCTGCAAGGCCTTCAGCTGAACATTTTTGACATGATTCCTTATACATCCACTGTTACAACAACAGAAATATTCCTGGGTGACTTGATCTAGGTGATCCTGCTCGGGCAGGGGGGTTGGACTAGATGATCTTCTAGGTCCCTTCCAACCCCTAATATCTATGATAGTGCCAACAAAAATTGCTGAGGAGAATACTCACAAAAATTGACCATTTGCCTTAGAACCAATTATTCTATACCAACACATTATGTACTTACTGTGCTATTATAAAACAAACAAACAAAAAAAGGCATTAAATGGTATTATTAAAGCTGTAAAGTCAAGCATCTAGTGCTTAGGAAACTCCAAAAGTAAGACTGCCTTAGAAATCACAACCCACTGCACTGCCCATATGCAGCTTGCTCTATAGCTACAGAACTTTCAGTGTGATTCGGACTTATTAGTTTTAATGAGGAATCCAATTATTTCAGCTTAAAAATATTCAAAGTTTGTGTAAAACAGATACCCACATTTCAATTTAAGGCAGGTATCAAAGCCCAGAAAAATTAATTCCAAATTCCAATAAAATGAAAGCAGAATCTTTGAATTGGAAGTGCCAAGGCACTTAGAAACAGGCAGGCCAGGTATGTTTAACCAGAACACACACTTTATCACATTATATATACATTCTAGATGATAAAGAATAGTGGCGATACCTATCAAAAAGAAAGGGACAATTTATACATCTACAAGGCTGCAACCTAAAAATTCAGAATCTTCCATGTTCCTGGTAGGAACTTGCCCAGCTATGTATTTCTAAAAACAACCAGAACAATCATTTTTGATTTGGAGGCCTCCAACCACTTCTGTTATACAACACTTCTGTTTCCATAGCATTGAAGTACCATAGCATTCTAATTTATTTTGTGTTTCTTAAAAAAAAAATCCAATCATTCCCAGAATTAGTTCTCAATTTCATATGAAGCCTTGTAAACCTTCACACTCCTGCTACATAGATGGAGCTGCTCTTAGTGATTCATTGATGAGTGGATGCCCTCAGCCTGCACACTAATAGAGCAGAGGCCACCTCTCCTAATGAAACACCACTGTACCAGACACCACTGGCATGTGCCCAATGCACAAGACAGTTGGCATTTTGTGCTACCCTCTGTTACCATCATTCAATCTACAGAATTACTTAAATAGAAAGTGGTGTAGCTGGACAGCTAGGCCATGTTTGCAACACCATCCTCATATTTGGCAATAACTAGAATTATCTATCTGTGAGCAGTACATTAAATTAATATCCCCAATAAAACAGGGGTTGTCCACCATTCTTAGCTACTGAAGCTTAAACACACAAGAGCCAATCACTAGTGTGCTTTGGCAGCAGTCCAGAACACTAATTTTTAAAGGGTTTTAACCCATTACAGGAGTACAGGTTAACCTTGGAACCTAATTTGTGTGTCTGGTAGCATATCTGCCTTTGAGGACAGTTTCTCTAGCACAGGAACCACCACAGCAAACAAAACTGATCATTTAAAGCACTGAGATACAGATCATCCCCTGAGCCAATGCAACTATTGGAACTTACATCTTCTACATCACAATTGCTAAAGCTGAACTAATTTAATAAATTTATACAAAGTCTTCCCTTACTTAATAAATTTCTACAAAGTCTTCCTTTACTCAGATCTACATTCTTCATGACGAACATATGCTAATATAATTAATGCATTCACTTCAATAGCTTTAGTCAGCAACAGAGCAATGTCATAAGCAGCACAAATGCAGGTATGTTTGTTACATTCACTTATTGGAGGCCAAAAGATTTTTACCAACATTTTTTTTCACCTATCTAGGTGATCCTGGAAACTGAAAATTCCATTAAGAAGCTACTTTAACTCTAAACAGCAATCTTAAACACAAGGTTTGTTTCATAACCATAAGCAGTATTTCTTTTTCTCTCATTAATCAACCGCAAAATTAAAAAAAAATTAGTCTTTCACTTCTTTCCACTAGTAATGAAAATTCTGTAAAGAGAGGAAAACCTTAAAACTCCAAGGTTAACAGCACCATTACCATGCTGGTAATTAAATAACTCAAGACTGGGACATCTTTACCCAAAGGCAGGACTATCTTTTTACTGGGGTATTGAAACTTCATAGCATGTTTGTTAACTTCATCAAAAGCTTTAGAAACACCACACCTTCCTTGCTCCAATTTACTTCTATTAATCCTAACAGAACATTTCAAGTATTAATATTCTTTCAGAGCCCCATACTTAAGGGAGATGGTAGGCAACATGGAAGATGAAAAAAAAAAATGCAAGACATCTAAAAGCACATGGTTTTCACTCTTTGAACTTTTAGACTTCTTTGATTTTCTTTCCTCATTATGGTCACATTCTCCTAAGCTGATATATTTTGTATGCAGTACAGTAATTCTCCTTTTATATACAACACTGAAAACCTTGGAATTATGCCATTTTCATTTGTGCATGAGATGCAGAGGCAGCTGCTGTCTTTAATATATATTTTCTCTTGGACAGTAGAAGTTTTTGAAAACAGAGAAAAGCAAAAGACTTTGAGTATAATGATACTAAAAGGCAATATTTACAATATTAAGTCTTTTGAAAGTTAAATGATGAAGTCCATTATATTTACTCCACAACACATGCTCCCAAGGAGGCAAGTTCCTAGGCAAGAGATTGAAGTTAGCCTCTACATGTTTAGCCAGAACCATATCAGACTTTCTGGAAAAATATAAACTAAAGTCAGAATGAAATAAAATACATACTCTAAATGCATTCTTTCTTTGGTTTCATCTCTTTAGGAGTCGGCAATCATGCTGGAAAGGGAGGACAGAGAAGTAAATTTCTCAAAAGTCTTTTTACAATCCCAGTATCTAGTTAGAGCATATTTTATAAGTCGCCTGAGTAAAGCACTTCTCTAAGTAGATAATGTTGCTGTTACAGATGATGCCTGTCAGAAAATTGCACACACTGATGGACCTTTGCAAGGCGGCTTATGCTTCACTCCTCCTGGAATGCAGAAAGAAAATACAGGAGACAGCACTATCTTCCAACTGCTAATTTTTGTGGAACCAAAAAGAGATGTCAGTTCAGTTAATTGTGCAGAAGAGAGTCTGTCTTCCTCTCCTTTCTGCCCATGAATAACAGAGTAGTTAACAATATTGACATTTAAACCATCATCACTGGGCATCTGAATTAACACCTCACAGAGATGAACAGACAAGTTCACAGCTTTCAAATCTACTGTGCTGAAGGCATGTCTGTAGGCATCCTGTATCAGTTACACTTGGTTAATACTTCTGAGGCACCATAAAAGATAACCATTTATTTTTTCTTAACAAAGAAAAAATAATCTTTCTGTGAAGAACAAGAAAGCAACTGAGAAAATATACTGTATTATCACATATCAACACTGTTCAAGTTTAGAGTAGCACAAAAACCATCCCTTCCACCACAAGAAAACTTTTTTGTCCCTTTTTATGAGTTTTTTTTCTCTAACAGTTGTTGCTCTGTATGACTATGGACAGTTACTTTTCAAATAGCAATCACTCAAAGCAGCACTTTATACAACAGCCAACCAATAATTTGGAAACTAGGGAACAATTTTCTTCCACCAGCTGCCTCTTCCATAGGTTTATCAGACCTCGCCCAAACATTCAAGCAGCTGTTACATGGTTGTGTGGTGCTTAGCTAACAATTCCACTGTTTAAACTCATCCTCATATATAATGATACGCAGCTCATATACTGGATGGCAGTAAATATTGTGGTTACCATACCACAGACACTTAAGCAATCCTTGGTAGGTCTGCCTGGCATAGTGAAACATTCTGCATTCAATTTGCAAATCCAGAGCAAGGTTTGCTAGAGGAAGCAGTGTAAGTGCACTATAAAGGTAAGTATTTTACCAGAGAACTAGCTATACAGGGGAATGAGATATATTAGGCATGGTGGAGCATCAAGGAGAAGAGCTATCTGAGGTTTCTTCACATAGTACTATGTTGCATGGTATGAAAACAACCTAAAAGATTCAAATGAACAAGGCATGTAGTGCTGCACTTGTGCAATTTAAATTTTGGAAGACATTTTCTAGTGCCTTTTTTGTTCCTTTAGGGGCATCAAGTTTTCCTAAGGACTTCTAATCTACCTGAACCTGACTACCCAAACCCACCCTGTAAAGAAAACAGGTTTGTACATTACAGCCAAGGCTCAGCAAACCCATGAACCCAGGTAGCAACCTGGCTACGGCAACCCCTACTTTTCTACCCAACAGCACTGTCTGTATCTCAACACTCAGGTTTTTGTGACATTTTAGGTTTTAAACTCACTAGGATAGCCAGCTCTTCTTCCCCCCTCTCTCTCAATTAATTCCAACTCTTCACCTGTTTTCCATTTCATATTCCCAGGAACATAAACTGTAAAAAATTAGCTCTTATTTGCAACTAATAACATTCTCAGTAGAGGAGCTTATACTGGAGTCATATTTGCTTGAGAGATACCAAATCCCCTTGAGACTGTCTGCCACAGATATTATCTCTTTTAATTTCCAATTCTTTTTATCACAAACCTTTCTCTACGCTACGGGACTGTGGAGATCACACAATAGGTGCTCTAAATAGAAATGCTTCAAGATCCTTAAATCTCCATCTCCATCTCAAATTGCTACTTAAAAGCCAGTCAACTTTGAAGAGTTTTTGTTACAGGGAAGGTCTCAGTGAAGCGAGTATTTCCAGTTGGAGTTACCTAGCCCTTTAAATTCTGTGTACCATCCATTTATATGCATAATGCTGACTGAGAACTATACTCCTTGCTCCTATCATTTTTTCTCTGCAGTCTTAAGTGGGGTCATCTCCCTTATCACCAGGGAATCAATGCCAGGTTACTGTGCCATCAATTTAATTGAGGGGAGGGCTGCTTAAAGCATCTCACATCTCCCATTGAACATAATGGGATTCTGCCTCCTCCTGACCTGTGGTGGTGAAGGGACCTTCCTCAGGTGAAGGCCTGCCCCACAGCCCAGCCACCCCCACCCCAAACCCTGCCACCCCCTTGGTCCTGAACACCCAGGGGTCTCCGTTAATCCTCCCTGTCAGAGGAAGCTGAGGAGACAGAGGGGCTTCCAAGATAAATATTGTCCCCCCCACCCCACCGGCCCCATTCAGGCATTTAAATAGTATTTGGTAATTTTACCAGACACATGCTCTCCAGGGCATTACATGTAGTCTAGAAGAGCTATGAGGGAAAAGGGAAGGAAAGAGCACCTAACTTTCTAGAGACAAGATATGTGATTAGTCATTAGTGGTGGGTATTTTGTTTGGTTGGCTGTTTTTTAAATACATGGTGAACAGATATCTTTCCAAAGGTATCGCTCAGCAATCCTGATGTCTACTGTCCTCAATAGTTTCAGAAGCAGCAGGTTAGAACTTCCCTGGAAGAGATGGGGACAGTGCTTTCCTACCCCTGTCCCTCACTAGGTGCTGATGGAAATGGCTGATAAAACCATGTATTGCTGCAGTCTCCTTTGCGGCAGCAGTAAAAACCAGCAAGAACTTTTGAAGGAAAAGTGAGAGCATCAGAACAGGAACATCATGGGTTTATTTGCATTACTAGGATTCTCTGGAATGTTAAGGTTTTGTGGTACTTACCCCTCCCCCCCATCTTTTTTTTTTTTTTTTTTTCCATTTTCTTTCTTTAGATATAGCCAACTAGTATTGGTAAGGTGTTCAATAATTTTCAGCAATATATGGATTATATATATTTCAAGAAGAAGGTAGACTTTCCCATCAAAGAGCAAAAATAAAAATAACTACAGAAAGAACATGGTAATTATTATTCTAGTATGGAAACAGGTATTTTCAAAGAAAACACACAGAGAAAGATCTATATGGTATTTTTGATATCTAATATGGCTAAAATAACTTCTATCAAGACCAATCTTTTCTCTTCAATGACAGAACATGAGGTAAATTCAAAAAGCACACTTCAAAACACTGCCTGGTGGCCCCTGAGAATTGAACACAGATAATCTTTCTTTCAGGTGCAGCACATTATCCGATCAACACAACGCAAACTGATTTCCATAAGAAATTCCAGCCTCATCATGCAATCTCAGTGTTAATTTAAAAAAAAAAAATATATATAGCCCTTGATTTGAAAATAAAGTTGAAAGTATAGTGTCAGAACAAAGTGAAAGAGGTATCATTAGCCTTCAAATCTGACAAATAAGAAAGACACAAACAAGTGTCAGGATAATTAAAAAGGCATTGTTCACTTTTTAGAAGAAAAAAATGAATTGCAGGAGAAATATTAAGCTAACAAAGAAAGAGCAAATATGAGTAGAAAAAATGACAGTTATCTGCAAAATTCATAAATGTGTCTTTTGTATAACCGTAATGATCATATTTTATGCTGTCATTTTACATTTAATTGCTCACCCTGGTACTTTACTTCATAGAAGCCATCAGTACCCCACAGAGCCAGATGCTGAATTGCAAAAAAACATACTGTGACCACAGACTTATAGGAAAGTAACTTTGCTGAGCTGTGGTGTATGACAAGTTAATTTTTGCAATTATACTTTTTCCAAGAATAAATGAAACTGCAGGTCATTACTATTCTATATCATTAAAAAGAGGCAGAAAATGTTCTTGATCATAAAGGCCTCAAACTCATTTTATCATTACTTTGACATATGAAAGCAACTTTTCAAGCTGCTTTTCCTCAATGTGACAATGAAATAAGCACCACCTCAAATGAAATATGTAAACATCTTGATACATTAAGAAGCACATAACTAGGGAATATTTTTATTACACAATGCTAACCCATCATATGTCTAGCAGGAAAGAAAAGTTATATGGGCTGTGCTCACAGCTGTTAGCTCTGCTGTATCACACTACACGTAAAAGTATGGAAGAGATATGGTTGCTCGGTTGCCATGCAGACCAAAATCATCCCCTCTTCATTTATCTTCCTATGAGATGTTAAAAGCCAGGAATGTTTTTAAAAAGTAAGCACGAGCAATGTCCATCACTGTCAAATTGTCTGTGCAATCAGACAACACGAGAGCAGAAATCATTACCAAACATGTAATGGCTGTTCTTTGTACCTGTGCTTATGCCATCTGAAGAAAGACTTATTAAGAACTCAAAAGTTTGGTGGTTTTTGAATTTCAAAATATTTACTGCACATGGAGAACTCAGAACTTTCCAGAGCATTCAGACTCATAAAATGCCTTTTCATTTCCTACAAAATTTCTGCTTTCCTTTCCCATCACCAATACAAAACTATAACATTCGAGTGAGAAGAGATTCTGCTTTCCAGATGAAGAATACATTTATTAAGACAAAAGAACAAGAGGAAAATGTTCCAAGTGTCATTGCATCTGTTTGCAATAAACGTCAAGAACCTTTTAAAAATTGACTACAGAGCTGACAAAAGGCATCAGGATGACAACCAAAGAGCTGGAAATCCTCAGTTCACCCACCGAACAAGTGAATGCAGTGACTCCCAAGCTGAAAAAGTCCCCAGCTTTTCAGAATCCTCTCTGTGAACCCATCTCATCCTTAATAGTGTTGAGTGAGCCAAATTTATCCTCTGTTAGTACACCCTTTAGTTTATCTCAATTTAAGGATGATTAGTTACTTCAGTTTTCTCTTCTAAGAATGAAAGAGCAGGGACCAGTAGTCAGACAATGGAAGAAACTTTTCAATAAATCCTTTGACTGAGTTTTTCAAATTCATGGAAGTAACCAGAGACAAATTCAAACTGATTTCTTAAAACCAGCAGCATTTAGCTTCATACTCTACTCTTGTCCAAGTCCTAGTGCTTTCTTTCTGAATAAGAACATTAACTATTCTGAAGCTATTTATAATGTTATAGTCTGATAATTAGGAACACCTCACCCTCATTCTCCATTTGCGTGGCAGCTGCAGATCCCTATGCATGAGATTCTATTCATATACAGGTTCTGCAACAGCAGTTTCAGTGTTTTCATAAACACACAACTAACCTCTAACCATACTTGCTATCAAAAAAAAAGAATACCACAAACATTGCACATAGTTGGTATTTTTCCCTTACTTAGGATACTAAGATTTTATTGCTTCAAGGAGGTGTTTTTGTCAGGAAGAAGAAATAAGAATTACAGAGAAAAAAAAAAATGTGTGCTTTGAACTGCATACCACTGCATACAAGTATTGTATATAAATGAAACTCTATCCAATTAATTGTGTGCAGCTACTAAATAAAAGGAGGTTGTCCGTAGGCAGGCAGGGAACCAAACAGCTTTTAAAATTTTCAGCACCACAATTTTAATCTCGATGCATCCTATTTGCAAACAAAGCCTTGCTAAGGAGATAAAACTTTACTATTGTGAATAAAGAATAATATTAAAATGTAATCAATGTACTTAGTGAAGAATGTATATCTTGCCCTGGACTACCAATTACTTCACTGAAAATTTATACATGCAGCATGGAACTTTTTCAAAATTCTTTCTATTCAATAGTGTTTAAAGTCATGCCTAATTATAGGACAAGAAATAATAAGCTTTCCTTTCCCACATGTAGAAGAAAAAAAAATTAGAAAACAGGCACTCGGCTCTTTTTAATCTAACAATCTTTTATCAGAACTCCTGTTACAATCAACTTGAGAGATTGCAAATTTATTTTTTTTTTTTTAAATCAACAAAAAACAAAAAGCAACAAGAAATCAGAAGCTTGCAGCAAATCCATTTACACACTAACCACCAGCAGTTTAGCACCTGTATAGTCCAGCAACAATGAAAGGCAACACGTGTTCCCATTCTGCTCAAAAGGGCAGCATTTAGGAAAATGGTAAGAACCTGAAGTGGTGGTTGTGAGGTTTACATAAGCAAAGATACGGAAAAATAATCTCTTCTCTGTAGGCAGACCTTTGTAAACTTGTGAGAGTGAGCACAGCTCAATAGAGAGACACAGGATTACCTATGCAGAGCAGTTCAGAGAGTCAGAGCTTAACATATGAAGGACTAAAACCTACCTACTATCTCTCCCCCTCTCACTGTCAGCTTTCATCTGTATTCATAATTCTCAATGTAAAACTGCTTTTTCATACCTCACAATATACATGAATTTTATTATATGCATGACTAGAAGAAAAAAAAAAAAATAGTATTATCCTAAGAGAGTTTACTCAGGTTTTTTCCCTGAACCCTTTCCAATTCCCTTTCACCTTCAAACCAAAGGCAATGATTTTTGACAGCTAATGAGCAAATTCAAAACACTGTTAAAGCTCTTGTTCACTAAACAGTATTAAAGCCACCATGCTGCAGTTCAATAAACAATTAGAAGCAAAAGTAAAGAATTTGTTATAATATATACTTTTTTATGTAATATAAACACAAAAAATAGCAGATGCTCTTTAACTGTCAAATACAGATTTTTTCATATCTGGTACACAATTTACTGTCACAGGCCCTTTGGTACTACAAAAGTATTAGTACAGCAATGAACTATTTAATTCTTTAGCTGACACTGTTTTACGAGAAGGATTTCAATAATTTACTTCTATGCTCTGCTGTTTAAATTTTGCTGCTAAGAATTCGAGCAACGAAGTTGTAGGAAAAAAAAAACACATGACGCTTGTTGATAGTGATATAAGACAGGATTATTATAAAACCCAATTATATCTTTTCATTCTCTTTTGCTTAATTAAAGCTAGAAGAATCACTATCTTTCTCAGCAGTAATCATGTGGAAGCTGTATAGCACAGATACAGTAATTAACTTAACCTTATCACTTAACTCTATTGGGTCATTGGAGTGAGGCACAGTATCAGAGCTCAGAATCAATGCTGGAACACTCACATCTTCAAGCAGCACAGAGATTGAATAATGCCATCTGCAAATGGACAGTCTTTGTTCCTGCTTAGCTATGCTGGATAAATGTTCCTGCTCATAACTTTAATATGGCAGCTTAACCATTTAATCATTGTACATTAATACATTATCAATATTGTGAACATGTAAGTACAAAATTGCTTGTCAAAGTAATCAGATATTACCGATTTTTGCACATAAATACGACACGTGTGGGATTTTGTCTTAATTATATATTTTCACAAAGAAGATACAGACCAGATTTTTTTTTTTGAGACTGAAAAGAATGATCACTTCTAAAATGAAAATTTATTTTCCCTTCATCTAAAGCAGATTTTTAAAATTGAAAACAATGTTCTTATTTGTTTAGTTAAATCAGCCAAGTGTGCAAAGTTTGGTGCATTTTAGCTGTATGGGGGATACTTGGGCATCTGGGGGATTTTCATAACTAAAGACTTGTACAGTATCACAACAAATTAAGCATAATTAAACACTCTGTTCAGTGTCTATTGTTAATTACGGCAGCTAATTTGATGCTTAGTTAGTGTTATGTTCTGAACTATTTCTGAGCACACAGAATTCTTCAGTTAAGACTGCTTGCTTAGAGCCCTAAAGTTGGTTGGGTTTTTTTTTTTTTCTGTTCTCATTTGACAGATTTTAGCTCATTTATTACTTCTGTTAAATGATCAGAAATTCCCTTGCCAAGGCAGTACTTTGAGGTCCTTCACTTTCACCAAGTCAGACACTAAATCATAGGGGACAATTATCAGCAAATGCTCTCCGACAGGCCCTAAGCCTGCTGAGGTAATGCAGCTGACAAACTTTGATGCGCCATGCCCGTGCACATTATGTTCACGTAGTGTGTACATCTGGGCACCCTTTATGGCGATGCAGCAAACAGCCAATCATTTATTCCACTCTAATTAGCACACATGTAAATCCTCACCAATCAAGCCACTCACAGGGTTACCGTTGTGGCAGCCATAGAGCAAGCTGGCAGGACACGGGAAGAAAGTACAAGAAGCAACTATTGGGTTTGATTTGAACCTGCCGTCACGCCACGGCAGGTCCCCCCAGTCCTGACTGTAACCAGCTCTCCCCTTCACAACCCATCATCGAGCTACACGAGAAAAAGGTCATCGGGCAGACTGCCGCCCGGCCAAGATGCTTTGATTCTTTGCAGGCTCTGAGAGCACACCTGAAGCGACACGCGTCTCCGGCAGCTCACAGCGCAATAGCTGTCGTGGGCAAAAGTCAGGCGTAGCTTTAAAGCATGCGGCACAGCATGGAGTACACGTTACCTTCAAGAAGCACTGTCCACCTCGATATTTTAGACCCTGTTATGTCGCCAGGAAACTATCTGCCAGGTGTCAGCATCCCTTTTCTTCCTCGCAAGCCCAGGTGCCTCTGTGGAAACTCTCTTATTTTGAAATAAATAGCAAATGCCTTCAAAAGGATGGGTTCAGGTACTCAGGAAAACTACTGACACTGGTTTGCATTATGTAACCCCAAAGAGCACTGCCTGCTCGGAAACACCCAATGTGGTTAGCTCCCGGTCCCTAAAATCAAATCAAGTTTGTATGTAACACTGTGCAGTGCTAAATTACAAAATGCTCCATTTCAGAGCAGCTATGGAACGTGCACACACTGTCAGGAATACACTTTGCTTCATCAAAGTATTCCTCAAAAAAGGGAGTATTTCTTCTTAGAAGAAGAACCTACCTAAATCTTGTAGCTTCATGCCTTAAGGGCTTACTGCAAGGAAAAAAGAAAACTGCATTCTGCATTTAGCAGAAGGATTTAGTTACACTGATTTACAATTTGATTCAATGGACTGGAAGGATGGAAAGTCATGTTCACTGAATGCATCTTCAAACTTTTTATACTTCTCTCTACTCACCATTTATCTTCATCTGCATTTAAGTAAACATGTTTATAAATTGATTTGTTATATTATGCAAATGAATTAAGCAAGTAGCTATAAGAAGTTTGGCAGCAGTTCAGTTTTCAAGCAACTTGTCAATAAAATATCACTAGAAGTAATTATTCTTTTACGGACAACCAGAACAGAGGGACAAAAAGAGAAATTAAACTGTGGTGGCCCTTCTCCAGATAAACTGGAGTAAAGACAGCAGAATGAAAAAACCTGCTCAGGAATTAAGTTAGTAATATTTTTCATGAAGTTTTACAAGCAAAATGAAATTTCAAATTTTACTCCCTATAGTAATATAAAAACATGAGAATAACACAGTAAATATGCCTACCAATCAAGCATATTTATCTTGTTAAATACTCAGCTTTCACGAACAGAAAAATACGGGGTAGGTGGGGAGAGAAACGTCCTCCTCACTTTATGGATGCTTTCACTGTCCATAACTGCCCCTCCAGTTAGTCTCCCCTTCCTACAGAGCTACCATCCATAGATCTCAGTCTGGATATGGGCAGTTAGGTAGCATGGTTCCTCACAGGTTTACAAGAAATGATTATCTATTTCAGCATAGGAAGAGTCTTTCAAGGGAAGGGCAAATCACCTTATGAGTTTTATTAGCTTATGAATCTGCCTCTGGGAAACAATGTCCCTATTTGAGCCCCAGTGAGCAGGGGGCTCAAACCAGCTCCAGCTCAGCAGGCATGGCAAAGACAACAACCCCATGGACCAAGCTCAGACAAGGGGGCCACCACCTTGAGCCTAAACACCAGCCTCCAGGAATGGGGTAAGGCAAAGGAAGCATTAATAAGGTCTCATGGTGACCAACAGCTCAGTATCACACTGCTCCCTATAAGCAAGAACCATGAGCTGCCATCTCCTGTTCCAGCTACTGGATGAAGTAACAAGAGAGTGGTCTGTGCCACCCCAGTGCCCCATGTCCAAAGGGAAGTCAGTAACTACGACACATTCCTCCGAGTAATGACCAAAGAGAAAGGCCAGAGACAGAGCACCTCAACCAGTTCCTTGACAATTCTGTACAGATAAATGAAAAAATACATAATGAACTTACAAACACATTTCCAAATGTGTCTGTAGAATTTATGTTTGATGTAAGAGTTTTTTTCCTTTCTTCATTATCCCAGAATGAAAATAAAATATCCATGTACAATGTAATAAAATTTTGAATGTAAATGCTTACAAACTGCTCAAAATTTATTAAGTACCCCCTTTCATCTGTTAATAAAGTAGAGCAATACATTAAGTATTCTGATCTGATATTTTTTTAAAGTGCTTTTTAATTGTCATACAGTTCTCCTTCTAGATAAATAAACATTTACATGCAGTTATGTTTTTCTCTCAGTATGTGTCATTTAATTGGGAAACTAAAACATCTCAGTTGTTTCATTACCAAATTTGAATTCAGCTGTTTCACCTCTTCCAGTTATACAGAAAATGTTTAAAAATTCTATGGCAGGAGTTTTTAACAAGTATCAACTACAAGATCCACTTGTTTCACTTCATTACATACTGCTCAGTTCTCTGACAGCGTAATAAGAAAAACAAAACAGTTGTTACATCATCATCATCACCATCAGATCTCCCAAATTCAATACCCCACCAGAAAAACAGCAATGCCCCTATGTCATCTGCACATCACTTCACCCACTCAGCTGTCAGCAAGCTGCCCAGCACTTGACAATAGTTGGGTCAACATGATTGCCCTGCAGCCTTTGAAAAACCTGACCTTTTTGTCACATAGAAGTCAGAGAACATTACTCTAGCAGCACGCACGGCTCTAGCAGGACCACACACTCCAAACAGCATCCCAGCCACGTTACAGAAGCAGAGAAGAGACACAAGAAACCATCCAGCATGGCAGGTGATCCTGAGAACATCAAAATACTAAACTAAATATAGAAGACCTCTGTTTTCTTTAGGGGGAAAAAAAAAATGCTCAGTGAGGATTAATAAAAATTATGAAGGGACCTGACGCAATCACTGTAGGTGGCTATCTCAGCTCATCTCAAATGCAAAGGCAAGGAAAGCTCACCGTAAGCTATAAAAGGCAAAGGCAATCAGGCAAGAAGGGCAAATATGTAGGAACTCTAATTAACGAACAATAAATGCATAAAATAAACTGCCAAAAGATGAAATCAAAGCAGGTACTTTTTTTCTTTTTCTGTTAATGAGACAATACACTGGTCCATGATTAATTTTTGGTAACAATTTAATTATGAAATTGAATAGCTTTTAATATATTTTTTTTTTCCTATTTCCTATGGGAAATTGTAAAGCAGCTTGTTAAAGTAACAAAAATATATATATTTTGTTCATTTTCTCTTGAAACATGCTTCCATCAGTTTAATGGCAGTGAAGACTGATGTACTGAGTAAAATCTAGCCTGTTGAACTTCCCTGAACTAGCATGTACTACCAGCAGTCACAGCAATGCAGCCACAGCACCCAAAGAAGAGATCTCATCTGCAATCTACAGGGTCTATCTGGTTAAAGGGAAATTCAATGGTTTATGATATCCAGTGAGTAATAAAAAATTTGTGATGGTAATGACATTTTGTGTACTAAAATCTATCTGTCATTTCCATTAGAAACCACATTCCTGGAATGCACAGTGGTATTTCAGTCTTCTATAGAACAGCTGGAGCCCACCTATCCAAAATACTTGAGCATATAAATCCAAAAGTTACCTAAAATTCCCAGTAAGTAGAAAGATCCTAATGTCAATTTATGTTTTAATATTCTTCAGTAGAAAAATAATTTAAGTTACGATTACTGGGCTTTAAAAAGAAAAAAGTTTTATCTATATATAATAATTTCTGTAAATTTGAGATTATTTGAGATTAAATGCCTCATATTATAGTACATTGTTCCAATACACACATAGCCCAGGTTGTCATTCATGCCAAAAGTAGGCCTGTGACTTAGCCAAACCATTCACTGACAGAAGATGGGCAAACCATTAGCAAACAGAGCACAACACATGTCAAATGGTCCACACAGGCCACCTGCTACAGAAGACCAGTGAATGTTCCAGAGAAAGCAAGTAAAGGACTCGGAGATGGCTTTACACAAGGCCATGTTAGCTGTCTCTGAAGAGAAGCACTTTTCTGCCCATCACTCTCAGGACTGTACTCAAGCTAACAGCCCCTCCACGGGTGACCACAGCCAGATCCAATTCTTCCACGCTCGCGCTCACCGCTGGATATTGGCCGAAGAGCAGGGGGGTGGTTACGTCTGAGGGTCTTAACGCTGCCTGTACTACCAAGCACATCGACTCCAGCAAGTCACCGAAGGCCCAGCAGAACTCTCCCATGCCACATGTCTTTCTTCAGTGACTAAATATGGAAATGATGAGGAGTGACAGCCAAAGGCTTGACAAGCTCGTGTACCTTGGACCACAGACTCATCCCTCCCCTCTGCTTCCCCTCCCCCCCTTTTGTAAAAATCTGTCGCCTCTACTATTGCTGTTTCAACCATTCATGTGATTTCATTGTCTGCTGTGGCCATCTCCTTACATACAGTGCCTGTAGGCATTAATTTTATTTAATGTACTATATGCCTGACACTCCACATGGTGTTAATGAGTTGCCAGCTGCCTGTTGTGATACAAGAACTAACCGCAAACCCAGTGTCGCCTCTACTCCTGCACCGGTTCGGTTTTCTATTGTGACACATAAATGTCAACTGGTATGATCAGAAGTAAACAGTCATGACAGACAGGAAAAAAGGAGCTGACAGTTGAAGGTGATGATATCCATTAGGTTTCTACAGCTGCCACCTCCTGGGGAGGCTGCTGAAGGATTTGAAATGTGGTGCAGAGCTCCTGGCTAGCATGGCTCTATGACAAAGAATATGCTTACTTTCAAAATACCTGGCCTACCACCTAACCATCTGGCTTATTATCATTCAGATAAATCTACTTATATGCATACAGAGGAGAAAGCCATGATGGAACATCAGAAGTGCATAAAAAGGGCAGAAACATTAGTCAATCAGGCCACTGATTCCTGAACAGTTGTTAAGGGAGCATGTCATTGCCTTGCTCACTTAACCATGGACATAAAAGAAAAGAGCTTCCCAAAAAAGACAAGAGTTTAAGATTTCAATTAAATTAAGCTGAATCTTAAGACGTCCATCAAGACTAGTTAAAAAGATTATATCCAAGTCAATCTTTATTCACGTTTAACTCTTTGTGATAGTAGATTAAACACTTCATTTTCTTGAAGAGAGAACTTTTACCTGATAACTGCAGAAGTGAGAAAAATCACTTAGGTTAAATACCAAGCCAGTTTTCTTACCACAACTGGCTGCGCTGGACTTCAAGTTGTGCAAATGAACCAAAGCCTGTGTTTGACGTGCGAGAGGATGATTGAGGAAATTTGAGACCTCCCAGTGAGCACAACCCCCAGCAGACACCACTCGCTAGCTCTGCCCACCCCTCTGACACATTCACAGGGATGTCAGGGCAGAACAAGATCCTCAGATGGCACAAATACCTCCAGGCTGCTGCAGTTTATGCCAGGGCTAACATAGCTCAACCCAGAAAATTAGAGTTGTAACTGCTTCCATGATCTCCTCCTTCCATCCCCCACACCAAGAGCAATATTTTTCCTTACAAGAAGCTCAGTTAATTGCCTTTATTATACACAGTATTCATTCCTTAGATTTCCATCACCAATAGAGCTATTATAAATTATTTTAGCTGTACTCTTCATGCTTTTATCCCAGTATTGATTTTATTTTTTAATGTAAACTTTTAAATTATAATGCCAGAAAAACAACTACTTGTATAGCTACAAAGGCTAAATTAGCAAGACCTGGGAAAAATACAGATAGGTGCTGAAGATATTTGATAAGAAACACTAAAAGGCAATACTATTTTATATAATACTAAAATGTAATAAAATGCAAATGTAAAGGTAGTTCCACCTTCCAATATACAGCAAAAATAAAGTATTAGATTCAAGCTTCATAATTAACTTAATCAGATGGAGCTTTCTTTAACTTCCCAATTCCTTCAGCCATCTAAGCTTTACTCAGCTTGAAGAGTACAATTATGAAAGACACCAGCAGATACTACCAGACATGTCTCCCCGTGCTTGTGTTCCAGTAAAGCACATACTATTTTACAGGACTTCTAGTATTTGGCCACTGTAGCATGTCAGATACATAGGTGCATGTCTCCACATTTGCTAGGGAAATGCTTTTCTGTGTCTCCAATACAGGGATATAGGGAACACCTCCTTTAAACTGCTAAACTAAACAGAATTTAAACGTGTGCTTAGTGTGGTCTCTGTAAACGTATGCACACATAAATACTCTATGCAGAACCTCTGCATTTGCAATTAGTTGAAGGCAATTTCAGTAAAAAATAAACCTTTTATACCAAGGAATTAGAGCAATAGGTTAAATTGTAATTTTTGTCAATGAGTTCATTTTTACTCTATCGATTTTCACAAGGTGATGCGATGCACTGATTTGAACCTTATATACAGAAGTGATATTGTATTAATTGAAAAATAATTGGATTCCTCCCACTTCATAACAGATCCCTTTACATTATCAAAGTTTTTATCTCTGATGAGTTCTGCAGAACTCACAAACCTAAAAGTCACTGGTTTATATCTTAATTCAGATAAGCCGAACACGTCAGGCTGAGGAATTCCAAAACAGCAGAATACACAGACTGCAGTGCAAACATGAAACAAAAGAAAAAACATTATCATTTTCTTTCCATATACTGTAGCATATTAATTGTTGGTTTTGGTAACATAGCTTATTAGTTTTGCATAATTTAAGTTTTAATTCATCGTTTAATTTTTAATTAAGTAGTCTTTTTCAAGATGAGCTCTCCGCTCAGATTTTAGTCAGATGCTAAACATGCTATGCATAAAAGCAATGGTAAGAATGTAATATTTAGTTCATGTGATTTCTCTGTGATTTCAGACATGAAAGTAACCAGTTTTTCAGAGTACAAAATAACAGCAATTGTAAAATGTCATATAAATTTTAAATAATTGAAGCGCTCTGAAAAATTAGTGGGGCAATTATACAGAGAAGAAGAGCCATGTAGATTTTATAGAATATGCTATGGCTTTTTTTGTTTTCGTTTGGGAATGTGTTTTGCGTTTGTGGTTTTGTTGTTTTTTTGGTGGTGGTGGCTCTTTTTGTTTGTTTTTTTGTTTTGTTTTATTTTGTTTTTTAGGGTTCCTCCCCCCTAAAAAAAAATCCTGCTATTTTGTTCAAGCAAGAAGAATGGATTTTACAGGACTAACTCTCCAAGAACATGACAAACTCTATGCAATCCCAAATATAGGGAAACAAGCTAAACCCTGAGGAAGGGGCACATAAAGAGGGTATTTAAGCATAAAAAAACCTGTCTAAAATTGAAACAAAATAAAATTTGGTAGGAATTCCAAGTATATATTAAACTAGCCCAAATTCTTATCTGCAGGTATGAAAAATAAAATTAAGATAAAGTCTTGCTTATTTTACATTAACTGTGGCTTACTAGAAAATTCACTTAATTATAACATTGCAAGCTCCATGGATGCGAATTTTTTAAGTGTTATTGGTCTGATTTTCTTAATACTTCTTGAATTAAAAAAAAAAAAAAAAGTTTTAAAAACACATCTGTCAATTCACCTGAATGTTGTCAGTGCTCACAGAATTTCTCAGGCCCACAACAGGCTGCCTTCAAGGTGCAGGAAGGTCAGCTTCAACATACCTGAGACACCCAACAGCAAAAATCAGAATTAACCTACTGCATATGCTTTTTTCACATACCAACATAATTATGGTGCAACCCCAAGCATCATTCTCTTTGCAAATCTCTTCAGTGTCCTGAAAAAAAGACCAGTACTGGCTGACACACAGGCTTTTATACCAGAACTGCTTCAGTTACCACTAAGGCATCTACCATTTTACTCCAAGTAGTACTATCTGTAACATCCAGAAAGTGTTTCTAGGCAGAAAAGTATCATCCCACTGAGCAAGATACATGAAAATACACATACACCTTCCCTAATGAAAAGAGTTTTCTATTCCAACTCTGGGAGATTCTTTGGCTTCATGGTTGAGGGAAGGTTTAGTAACCTTCACACTGCAAGTTTCTAAACACTGGAGCTGATTTTATAACCACATTGTTTCCTAGCTGCATGACCTACAGTGAAATTCAACCTCAGAAAAGAAAAATCCCTTGTGGAACCCACCATGTGAACTTCAGTTCCCCACTTTCCCCAGAACGAGTTAACTTTTGAGAGTGTTCCTACCAGAGAAGGGCAAGACCTCATAGCAGCACCCATTGCTGCCAGGCTCCTCTTCCAGTGTCACAGAGAAGCAGAGGCCCTGGAGGCTGCAAACTCAAAGATTTCCTCAAGAAAACTGCCATGAAGTGCCAGGAAATCTGATAGGTAAGAAGGCACGAAACATGTCAGAAGTTTACACTTTCTTAGAATGTTTCATTTTGGGTAAATCCATATTCTTTAAATAAAATGTTGATTAAAATATTTTTTTAACAGCTTACATGTCATTCAGGTAGATTTCTGGCTGAAACGTGGAGCAATGAAACCTTGCTTGGTGATCTGAGTCTAAAAGTTGACCTTCCTTAGGGCTGGAGTTCCTCGGTGTAAACTGGGCAGTAGCCTGTGCTTTTAAATCTGACTACCAGGATCAGTTTCTCTACCTGACAAAAGCAGCGTCCAGTGGCTGACCCTGAGGTGCACAATAAAGGTCTGTCAGGGGAGATACATGTAAAGATGGCCTAGGCACAGCTTAACAGCAGACCAAGGTGTGCATTTGCTCTTGTTCAATGGAAAAGCAGCAGGAGGAAGCCCTGTTTTAACAGACTTGGTTTTTGACCACGGATAAATGTACAAAGAGCAAGAAACTACCAAAATACTGAAATCTAAATTCATCATGCTGGGTTGCCTTCTGCTCTTCTGGGAGTTTGTTGTGACTGGTTTGGGATTATTCTTTGTTGTGTTCTGAGGTTTTTATAAACAAATCACTAAACTATGCAGACTATGGTCAGGCAAAAAAAGCCCAAAACAACTGAGCTCTGGGTATTAGCTGTCCCAGTTCAGCTAGTTTCCTATTTAAACCAAGCATTTCAAAGAAATTCAAGATGAAGCAGTCTATGTAATTTTAAAACATGTTTTCCCATGAGGGAAAGACTGTAGCAATCCTAATGGAAACCCCAAAAACCAGATTTAAAGCATGTAGTTGAAAATATCTAGTAGGAGCAATGGAAGACTCACTTTGAGATCTAGAAGTATCACTAGGTAGAATTTACCAGGTAGCACTTCACTTACATCTGGTCCAACTTGCTGACCAGAAGATCTAGACAGATCAGCACTTTCAGCAAGAAATGGTCACTTAATGGGGTTAAACCAGAGCTCTTTTCTAAAGATGAAAATACGAATTGTATTATGAATGAACTCTGCAGTGGTTCCTCATCATCAGGGTACTAGCTCTGCAAAAAGAAATAAACTTACTCAGCAGTTCAACACAGAAGAAAAGGTTTCCTCTCCTTAAAGTGCAATACCATAGCACGTCTTATCTTCACTTTCAAAACCTGAATAACTGGGTCACTTGGCCTGTGTGAGTAACCTATTTTGCTGTCATACTTATATAAACAATTATTTTTAATAATCATTCATGCTGCTTGACTTACTAATCTTATCAGATAACAGTAGTGCACTCCAGCAATATAAAAGAGCCATGACTAAAATTTATCACCTAGCCTTCAGCTGTATACAGAAGTATTGAAGACAATGAAGATAAAAGAGATTTCCAAATTCACACACACGTTCCTGATACTGAAAGCCAAGCAGGAAAGGAGCGAAGCAGTTCCCATTTCCCCAACCACAGGCAACAGTGGTAGCAGCCTCTGTGACCAAAAGATGCATCAGAGGCTATACAGGCATCGCTGCACATCAGTATTCAGGTAGTGGTGATAAGGAGCCACTAAGACTAGGAAGGCAATACACTTGTAGTACAAACTGTTATCTTCCATTACTCATTACTGAACATCCATTTTGAGCAAATTTTACAGCAATTTTGAGTAACAGCACTGCTGATTGCTCAGTCTGCATTAGTCTGTCTGCATCAAATATGCAGCTGTAACACAGATACTACGTTGAACCTGGCACTCTGGTTTGCCTCAATGTGCTGATAACCCATTTCATGGTGTAGGGTCAGGGCAGCCCACCAGACCTGTAACAGATGCTCTCTGTTAACCCACCTCCCTCCCGAGAGGGGAAGAGACAGGGAATAAGGGAGAGAGGCTTGGCAATTAGAAAAGGAAACCACAACACCTCTGATAAAAATTAAATTAATAATAATTTTGAAAATTTAATATATACAAATATATACAAAATCAGTATCAAACCCAACCCCCCCAATGTTAATTATGTCACCGCCACCACTGGTGCTGTGAAGCGGCACTGGGAGAGTCTCAGACTGTGCCCAGCAGCAGATGGGAGCTGTGTGCGGGAGCTGGATTCTGGTACCAGATTCAGGAACACACAATTGGGATCAAAGGCAGAAGGGACAGAGTACCCCTTGGATGATAGCCAGTGAAAAAGAAAGAAGCTGGAAGAGGCCTGACCCTCCAGATCCCTCAGCTTTATATACTGAATATGCCGTACCTGGGCTGGAATCCCTCACTGGTCAGTTTGGGATCACTTGTCCGGCTGCTCCTCCCTGCAGGTGCCACCTTCCACTTTCTGCACCCCCCAATATGGTGCAGAAGACCCAGCAGTGACTTGGTCTGCACCACAACCCTTGGTACTGACTCTAACCATGGGGTGCTGTCACTGCTGGGAGCAGCCTGTGCAAACACGCTGCTGACTACAGACAGTGCAGTTAGTTAGAAGAACTGAAATTAAAAGTAAAATCACTGAGCAGAATTAGCTCTCACAAAACAGGATAACCCAGAAAACAAGGCAAGGATGTAGAGCAAACCAAGACCAAAAGAAAAATGTAATTCTACCAACAGTGGTGTTAGCAAATTCTGTCTTCCTGTGATTTTATACCTCATGAGCTAGCCAACCCCAGCTGAAGTTCCCATTGCGCAGAACATTCCCTCAGCCATGAGGACTGGCAAACACAACCAACGCGCACACACACACACACTGGAGCTTTTCTTTCCATCAGGGCGCTCATCAGGCATTTTTTTACTTCCTCCCCAGACACCTATCTCTACAAAACTTCCAGGAACAGAGGCCGTAACCTGAAGTACTATAATAAGGTGTAAATCACACCTCAAAGACAGATCGATCAAAGCAGGGGACGGTAGTAGGCTGTTCATTTCTCAAGGATTTAAGACATTACCTTTGAATGAAAAAAAATAAGCATTTTAAAATTTCGGTTTCCTTTCACCTAAGGCCCTAGCAAACAGTATAAATTTTGAGCAGCCATATCTATTTTTCAGTGTCTAAACTGGCAAATGTTTCTGGGCATTACCATATTTCACAAACTGTGAGGGGTTTTCTGTTGCAGTTTTGGGCCCAGTGAGATTCAGAAAGTACAAAAGGGCACATAAGATGCTGTACATTTTATACCCAGTAAACTCTGATCTGCAATTGATTTATACAGTGTGCTAAGTCTTTATTTCTTTTCCTTTAGCTTGGCAACATAATTTCACTTTGATGGTCAGCCTTTCAATTAATCAAAGTGGACACAGCATTTGCAGCTTCTTTTGAAGTCAAAAAGAATTGTGTGCTCAGGACCTCTTAAAATGAGACCACTTATTTAGGTACTTAAAGATGGCTGTCAACACCTAACTCCAGCCTCCTCTAAGTTTGAAATTGCTGACTTTAGTAATTTGCCCAAGGAAAGTGAACTTGGGGCACAGAGAGACTACACATAATCTTACCTCTCATGACCAAAAAGTCCTTGGCTCTTAGTTATATGTGCAGACAAATCTCTTTCTCAACTGGTTTGCCAGTACCTGAAACAGTCGAGTACGTAGCAGCACACCATTCCCAATATGCTGCTTTGGTCAGAACTGTTTTCTAGGGGGATCTTATGTCCAACTGCAATTACGTGGTAATGGAATCCAGACATGGATCTACAGAAATCAGTACAAACGCTGCAAACTTACAAGGCATTTCTCTGTGTCTGACTGCTCAGATGAATTCCATCCAGGTCTGTTGAGGGCTGGCTGCACCATGCTTCATTTCAGTGCCCAGAGGTAGATGGCCTGACAGCAGAAGCACTGCCTGACAGGGCAGCCCAGCACACTCCCCTGTGGCAGGGAGCGTTACGCGTTCAGAAGAGCACAGCTCACAAACCAGTAAGTGCCAAAGCATTGATAAAGACTGGAAAAAATGAATTAGCAGCTGGGTGGAGCTGATATGGTTTCCACTACAATGTCTTTTTTCCTTCAGTTTTGTGTCAAGCAGCTTGTCTGAACTGACATGCCAGCGTAAGTAGCACAGGTGACAGGAGATGATGTGCTACAAGAAGGAAACCACAAAAGTTCACCCCAGGGCCTGTAGTGGGCTGGCATCCTGGTCATCAGGCCATAGCAGAGACCCGAGTACCAGATTACAGCTGTGGCTGCTCTCTGACCTTGTTAAATGGGAGCTAGAAGAAGCAAGCCTGATCAAAAGCTTGGCTTTGCTCTGCAGACCTTTTACTAGATGTACATGAACTACAAAGGTCCAGGGAGGAGTTACAGTGCTAGGAACAACGAAGCAGATTTAACTTGGTAGCTTGTAAGAGATCACAAAAACTGCAAGCACTTCTTCCTTCTGTTTACAAAAATGCATCTTGTTGTTTCAGTGTAACACATAATACATTACATCAGAGCACAGCAGGTGAAATACTTGCTTTGTACAGTTTTTATTGCGTACTGATTTCGAATACTCTTTTCCCCATTAGAGACAAATGGAGCTTAATATAAAGTCAGTATTTAGTTACCTGAAACCATACTTAGCCATCCATCTAACACTAGTCTACCTTTCCTTCAGTATTTTTGCACCTAATATATATTATCAAACGTGATATTTTTGAATACTGCTCCCAAAGCCATTGGTAGACCAAAATTCTTGATCTATTGCCCTTAATACAAACAATACAAAACAAAAATCCCTCAGCAATTTTCAAAATCAGGAGAGAATGAAACAACTCAGGAAATACAGAAACGGCAGCACCTACTCATCCCAGAATAATATCTGGGTGACACTGTGCTCTGATATCACAGATACAGGCATTATCAAAAACTTCCATACCTGACCTCTGCCTCCACCTGTAAAACTGATACTCTCAGGTATTTTCAAAATCCACTATATGAAGTTTTTCCTCTAGACTTGGTACTTTGAGTTTTAGGGTTTGGGATTTTTTTTTGAAGTTTGGATCACATTAAAAAGAATACATGATGTGCTAAAACATTACATTTCATACATGTTAAATTCTGCTTAAAATACCTCCCTTTCAAGTCTCAACTTTTGCAACAACTACAAAGTTTTCACAATAAACCGGGATTTACAGGTTACTACTGGTTGACACAAGTTTCACAAAAAATTTATAGATACTCACATCACTAGCAAACAGGTAAAACATAAAATAAGAACCTCTAAGAGAAGTGATCCATCAACTACAACATTTAAAAGAAAGAGGTATGAACCAGCCCATGTTATAGACACTCAAGCTAAAGAAATTCAATTTTTAATACTGAAATTCTTTAAATGCAGCTAGCATTCACTTGAAGAATCTGTTCAATGTAACATAGTAGCCTGTGAGAGCAGCTCACCACCCAGCAGTTTATGAGGTCAAGGAGATGACAACACATAGCATATCATTCCATAAGGGAGAGAAATATAATACTTTTCCCATTCAAAATTTGCTTGGAAAAACTGCATGCTACCTCAGAAAAAACACTCATATGTCTAATTTGTAATTCTTCATCACAAACCCTTAACACTAAATGTAATTTTAAGGAAGAAAAATTCTCAGAAGGCAACAAAACTTGTAGAAATACTTCAAACAACTGTTCTCCTTAACTGTATTCCATATACTCTCCTGTCAAAAGACAATCTTAAATGATTTAATATCCTTAATTATGTTGCATTCACCCTAAGTAACAGTGTCTCTACTGAATAGCAGAGATGTACTGTATCGTAAGAGTCCTTTATGGCTCTCTTGCACAGGTTGAGATGATGGGCAAAATATGTGACACCTCCCAGCCTTAATGTATGACTTTCATTGCTGCAGACAGTGTAGGTACAAAGGGGAATAAGAAAACCCTGAACCTTAATACAGAATCAAAAGCAACAGTTGACCAGGATCACCAAGTGTTTCTGAGCTCACCAAATTCATTGTAGCCTGTGGGAGACTATTCCACTTCCTTCCTAATATTTGCGGCACTTAAATGTTGGGCTTTATTAAGTGCTCTAAAGCAAGCCAAAGAGCAGAGACAATACTAGGCAAAAACACAAGGTAGCCAATGACACAGCATAACAGCAAAAGACCTGCTCCCATCAAACATAGCTCACCTCCTCTCTGCAGACAGGGAGAACCTCCTGCTTGGCACCTCTCACTGTTAGGCCAACAGAAAGGTCAAACAGCTGTGACAAATCTCAGGCAGCCAAAATTAAAGGTATCCTTAAACACATCAATGTGGAACAGGTGAGGAGGTGAGTGCTGCCATGGTCATTGATACAGCTACTTCGATGCAAACAACCCATGGAAATATTTGCATCACCTATTCAGTTCTGTGATCTGGGTTCTGAGTTGTATCATATGTGAGCAAATAATGCAGAAATAGAGATTTATAAACAAAGTACTTAGTAGTAATCACCTACTTATTTCTGAGAGGCACATTTAACCAGGAACAGACCAGCAGTTCCTTTCACCAAGCATCTGTGCCTCCAGCTTCAACATTTGTTCAGTCTAATGAAATTCCTGAGCATAAGTAACCTTGTGGTGAATCAATCTGGCTCTGACACAGGAAAAGACACTGTTTACACAAACAGTTTCATGTGCACCACAACTAACCACTCAGTTTGCCATTGCCTAGACCTTAAGTATAGAAAATGCACTGCTGTCTTTGCTTACTCTTTGCTTTTAAACAAACAAATGAAAACTCTAAGAGGGGTAATATTAAAAGTGGTATTAAAAACAGGAATGTAAGGAAATCCAAAGATACTTTTTCACATCATGCACAAGCCATGGCACACTACTTATATACACATGCAGATTACATGAAGACATATTTTACATCACATTAAAATTAACTTGCCTTTTAAAGAGGAAAAGATGAAAAGAACTACCTAGAGCCCGCTTTGTTGATACATGGAATGTTTTCTCTGGTTTTCAAATTTGCTGCCAACAACTTAGTCTTTTTAACAATATTTACTATTTCTAACCCATTTCACTGTTTGCTCTGCCCTTCGACCACTTCCCTGCTCCCAGCAAAGGCAGCTCCTTGGCACTGTGCTGCTCATCAGGGGAGCAGACCCACTGCACTGAGAGATGACACAGCGAGCAACGTGTCCTACAGTAACTCACTGTGCTTACTGATTTTTACTTCTCTCACATTCTCTTCTGCTGCCTCCCTTGTTAATACCTTTCCTGTTCTCCGAAAGTAGTAATCCTCTTTTCTTCTAATAAGCCTAATCAATTAAAACTCCAAGGCAACTGATCTCTACTTCTCTCAAGCTTGAAGGATGAACATTCTACTTCAGACCTGAGGAAGTGCGGAAGTGCCCCAAGCTTATGTGTCTTTTCCAACTGGATCATCTGACTTTTGATTAAAAGGTATTACCTCTCCTTACAGACCTAGCCTTTCAATTTTCCACATGGTATTGCTCACCTAAAAATTCTACTCTGTTTTCTTCTCTGCACCACAGCAGCCAAATACTATTGAGAGAAACTCCACTTCAAAGAGGTATCTAATTATTTGCATTAAACATTCCCAGGCATGTAACAAAGTGGTGGAGAAGAAGAAGAAGAAACTAAATGAAGAGAAATTAAAAGAAACCACAGCCCTTGGTATAAAGAGAACTGCATGCCAGGAGTCAGAAGAGTTGGGATGCAAATTCTCCATGTATCAATACTTGCAGGCAATCACTCACCTTTTTATGGAGAACAATGACCTTTTATGATACAATGGCGACCCAGCTTAGAAAAGTAAATGGAAAAAAGTATGAAAAAAAGAGACTTTTTATTATTCCTTGCAATCAAAATGTTAAAATTTAAATGATCTAAAAAAGCATCTCTTCATTAAAGGGTTGATGAAAGTGTAGGTCAGTCCTATTATCCTTTTAAATTAATAAAAAAATCCCGATCTTTTAAAACTCAGAAGAATAATGTATATTTAAAATATTCTGTAATTATTGCAAAAGTATTAATTAACAGTTCACAGATGCATAAGTAGTGAGATGAAGGAATAAGCCATCTACTCACTATAAATATAAGCTTAAAAAATCATTTTATAGCATTTTTGTAGCTGTATGATGTTAGGCAGGTCATAACACTAGTACTTTCCTCTGAAAACCTAATAATTATTAACCTTTTTAATTTTTAAGCTGAATATTGACTCTGCAATAAATTGGAGTAAGTTCAATCTTACAGTCAATTCCAAACATGAAAGAGTTTCTCTTCCAGCCACACTGACCATTAGCACTAATTTACAGATATTTTCTTAGGCTTGACTCAAAGAGTAGTCTGAATTATCTTACTGCGAACGATTTTAAGTAACAGCACAATAATTCATATATAAAGCACAGAATTACAGATACATAAAGTCACTATTTTCTCTACCAAACCATAAAAGGATATTAAAACTTATTCAAATTGCATGGGAAAACATTAATAAATACAACACAATCCTCTTTCCACAGTAAGACCCCCAAGTAGAGAGGAAAACTATGGGATCCAAAACTCTTTAATTCAGCCCTTCAGAAAATGTGCTGGCTTTGCTTCTATGGTTTAAAACTGTTTTTATTAAATGTTATTTTGTTACTTTTTTTTTACTTTTTTTTTTTTTTTAATGGGCTTTCTGGTTAGTTTTTCCTATCAATAGCTTTGTACACCACCCTAAGCTCCCAGAAATCTCCCTCTTCCCACCACAGGAGTCAGAATTGCAGTGTAGCCAACTAACTCCTCGTTCCCTGAGCACAGGGGAAGTTGCATGACCAGGCAGGGATCTCCTACTCTTCCAGCCCATGCTCTCCTCTCCCCCTGGCAACAATGAGCCAAGACAAATGGTTATGCTGCACCAGCACCATAAGAAGGATTGTACTTTCTCATCCTGGCATCCCAGAGGGAGGAAAAGAGCTAGAGGTGAGAAGAGAGATGTGTTTTCCACATAGTGTATGCTGCAGAAATGGATCAACAGACTGGGGTGAGGGTGGAAGGTCCATTGGTACAGGAAAAAAGCACTCATGGCTTGTGAGCTGTGGGGACCTGAGCTGGAAGGGAAGGACAGAGTTCCTTCTATCCCCAAGTTCCAACATGGTTGGAATTTGCAGTGACGGGATTTCATGGGGACAACAGAATGTGGACCAATACATTCTCCCACAGGTTGGTGAATGAGCTACAGAAAAGCTGTTAAGAAAAGGGACATGCATGCTCCTGTAGGTAGAGGAAGCAAATAGATGCCCTGAAGCAAACGGGGGTATTAAAATAAACCAGAAATCTTTCTAAAAATCACAACTCTGAACTTCTCTATTTCATAACAGCTTCTCCCAACAGTGCAGAATGTTCCTTCCAGTATCTCTTTAGCAACAGAGACAGAGAGAATTAATCATGCAGGCAGTCATAGCCTTTTTGTGGAACCACACTCCAGCACAGCATCCACATCATGACCAGAATCTGGGCACAAACTCACATCCCCAGTGCTGTATCCCTCTTTTACTGTCTCCAGAAACTCACACTACCATAGTTCCATACACAGGAAATTAGGAATATCAGATAATGTATTTATGAGGTTGATGTTAACTTCCAAATGCAGAAACGTTGGATTACTTCCTATGGTTTTTATATGTATGTATAAAGATAGAAACCTCCTCCAAACTAACCCTGAAGCACTGTCAAGAAAATTATTTCAGGATAGCCTTTTTATGTGGACAGCAAACACCGCCCGGTCCAAAAGATCATCCATGTCACATAGTGTCACATGTCTGTTTAACTACCTGATAGAATAGTCATTTGATGTTCTCTGGTATGATCAAAGAAAAAAATTAAAGAAAAAAGAAAAAAAAAAAAAAAAAAAAAAAAGAAAGAAAATTTGAAGCACCCCAAACAAACCTAAGTAACATCCCAAATAACTTTCTTCCTCAGCATTTTTCCAATTATAAGGATAAAATAATAATTGTATAGATGTTAATCACAAGCATAAAAATAAACCTTTACAGAAACTTAGTATTGCTGGCTCACAGTTTAGTTTTTATTAAACTGTCAGGACTCAGGCATCTAGGGGGCTGCCTTCATCATGAAATAAAACAGAAAAGAGTAAACTCATTAAATTAAGGTCTGCAATGGAGGCATAGCTGAAGAAGCAACAATCTGCTGGAGTCCCTCCGCCCATCAGGCTCCTGAGTGTTATCTGAAAACCTTTCTGGTCTCTGAGTGACCAGCCTCACATTCTGATTGTGTGCCATCCAATTTCTACTACTCTAGACCTCGATATAATGCAACTCTTGTGGAATTCCAACCCTCCAACATACCAAAAATGTCTCCCAGTGCTATGCCATCAGCAGGTTTTCATAACTACAATTTCATTTTGTGTGTCTGCGCAGCAAGGTCAATAATGAAAATATTTAATAAGATCTATCCCAGTATAACCTTCAGAGTAATTCGCCTGCCAGATCTCTCATTACTTTTTTAATACCCTTTGCCAAATCCAAGAGTCTGATTTTTATCAGTTCTTACTAGAACCTTACACTACTTGTTCACTAAAAAGAGACAACTTTTCCTGCTGATCAGCTTTCCCCCCCATTTTTTTATGCTGTCTGTTCACACCTAACCTTCTTTTTAAGGTGGTTACTCATCCTCTGAGGTCTACAGCACTTTCCTTCTAAGGTTTTTAATCTCATGAGCCAGATGCTTAAGCTGTGCTCTGCAGGCCCTTGTTAACCTTCAAAAAGAACACACACCTCTTCGCATGAAGATTTACTTGCCACAGAAGCCACTGGCAAGAAGCCAAACAAAAAAGACCAAGAAAAACTCTTATATTCATATCAGCTCTAAAATAATTTTAAGAATGGAAAACACTGGGAAAACAGACTATTCTGTTCTCTCAAAAAGAAAAAGAATAATAGTTAAAAAAAAAAAGAACTCTGTACATAACAAAACAATCTCACAAGAAAACTAATGTGTCCTACCATCAAGAGATCCAGTCCTTCAATCAGCTATTCCAATTTTAAAATAATAAAAATGCAGACGTGTACTTGGCTTCTGGTTCAATTTAAATCTGAAATTATACTGGGTTTGGAGAATTTTTTGATATGCAAAAGGTTCAATCACACAAAACAAACTGTCAGTGAATGATGGACTGGCTGCATGGTGCCAGACAGGCAGTGAATGATGCAGGTGGCTGTTTAATGCCAATACATGATGTCCAGCTTCCTGGTAGCTCTGGCAGATGCCTCCTGCTCCCCCTGTAAGGATCTGCACTTATTTTTAAGTCTTATTTTTAACCAGTTCAGGAGCTGGATTATAAAAACTTCATGACACTAAATTTAGATGTATTCCAATAGAGAGAAAGACAAAGGCTCTTGTAAGAGGAGGTCTTAGTACCTGCAGAAAGCATCCATCTGGCATCACACTCATGAGGCAGGACAATACTGGCTTGCTTCAAGTCTTACAATCCTGACTACTGGGTGGGAACACAGAAAGTTGCTTTCTATTCTTGGCACCACCGCTGGATTGCTAGATGTCCATGGCCAAATCTCTTCACTATTCCAAACTCAATTTTTCACTGAGAAACAGAAATACTTTCTTAGATAGACAGCTGAAGATTAGTGTGCAAGTGTTATTAGTCCACCCACTGCAAGACAGTCCTTTCTGTGGTCATACCCATCTCTTCTACAGGTCTATGGCCTTCACATTAGACATGAGTGCTATAAGCAAGTAACAATAAATAACTAAGCTCTCCCATATGTCCTGTACAGACAGGCCCTTGCCACAGCTGATAAATATTTTAAAGACCCCAAATTACTTTAAATATGTTACAAAAACCCTAACTCAAGCAGTTGTGTGCCTTGACCAAACTGATTGTTCCAACTTAATAAGATTCTGAGGCTTACATTAAGTTACACTTCCCACCATTGTCTTCCATCGTATGTAATTGTCCTTATATCCTGCTGCAGGAAAACTGAATTCTCACTTTTCTCCCTGCTCCCCACCCCACAACAAGTGCTCTCTCTATACTAAGAACCCAGTTTTAACCTCAAGCCTGAAGATACTTACCAATTACATGGCCTGCCCCTGCTGCCAGTCCCATGCTGCTGCATCCCCCCAGATACTTCAGCTTACATTCAGTTTCTGTTTGGCCACAAAACCCAGAACCCTCAGCTGACTCGAGATGTCACCTCCCTTGTCATGCACGAGGGGTTTGGAAGAAGTCTTGGCTGCTTGCTGAACTGAACACGATGTGAGTTTGCAATAGTTACCCTACCTATTCAGCCCTGTTCAAGAAGATAAAGGTTAAATGGCAGCATGTCCTTTGCAGCATTTGGTATTGTTAAAATTGTATTGATGAGTTACTTTAGAGGTTTGAAGTAGTTGTTTTTAAACAACAGGGCCTCACAAGGCTATAGCTTGGACGTACACTTAGAAAGAATTATAACAGGGCATTGTGCTTTTTGTTAAACAGTATGAAATAACTACAAAGACCAGGAAACAAACAAACTAACTAACAAATAAATAAATTGTAGGCACATGTTTAATAAATTTAAGCAGTCAAAAAATGGTTCTACACGCTTCTTTAAACTGCAGCAGATTAATCTTGGGCTTAAAGAAATAAAAATAAAGTTGTGAACCATATAGAATAAAGGATCTCAGAAAATATTTCAGCAATAACCACCATAGCTGAATTATTTCCCCTACCCAAATATCAAAGGAAAATAGCTGTCAAAAGTGTAAATTAAATCACTTTTAAATTGAACAGAAAATTATTTCCTATTTTCCACAGGTTATGATTTGGAGTGATCTTAAACCTCTGGAAAAGAATTTCCCAATTTTCAAGAATTCTGAAGCCCAATTACAAGTAATTATAGCTTTTCATTTTCAACATGATGAAATAATTTGATTCTTTTTACAAGAGGTCTGGTTTAGCTCAAAATAGACAAGTGCTTCTGCAATGAGTTAGTACACAAAGACAATAAAGATCATTCTCAAAAGAAAATCAGGGATACATGTTGGCTATAAATCATAAATGGAGCATTCAGGCAAAAATAGTTTGTGTGTTCTACAAATGCCACTTATTTCCATTGCACATGAGTGAGATAAAGTAAACAGACCACTGACAGTTTTGGCTTTCAAATACAAAATGGGTAAGATTTGAAAGAAGAAAAAGAAAACGTATGGCATAATCACTACTGTTAGATCTAGTTTTAAAGTATAATTTGGAGCAATAGAGTGCATGAATACAAGCTTTTCTATATTCTCATTACAGAAGAAAAGCAAGCTAAGACCATATAGCATTAAATTAAAAATAAATATTATTTTAAGTATCTTGTTTCCAGTTCCACTTGTTTCCTCTCCCCCCAAGAATTACTATTTTTTTTTATTCTCTGGGAAAAGAAACTATATTCACTAAATTAGGGATTGCATTTCAGTAACACTCCTAAAACCTTTCACAGAAAAGCTAAAGCTGAACCAGCTCCCAGTCACAGCAGCCCAGTTCATTACCATGAGGCTCAACATGCTTTGCAAAAGGCCTGTTACAAGTGAACACACTCCTAAAATAGCAGATAAGTTTGAATACAATTATACCCAGACTAATGTGCCTTTGAAGCCAGATTTTGGGTTCATGCAAGACCACCTAGTTAACAGTAAGTGCAATAGGAAACCTCTACACCTTTAGTGTTTAGGGACATGTGTGACATCTCCAAGTTGTAACCAAACGATGTTGCACACATAGCCAAGGGCAAGAGGAAAAGTTTAAATGCACTGTAGCCAGTATCACTCAAATGCATTTACAAAAGAGAAGCAAACTGTAGACTTCTAATCAGGGAAGTGGAGTTTGATCTGGAGCCAGAAAAATCTTAACACCACACTTCCCAAACTCCAGTCCAAGATGGGATGACAGCCAGGATCTAATTTCCAGAGTCCCTACCTTCTCCTGGTTTGTTTGAAGGTTGCCTATTTACAGCATCACCCTTCCAAAACATGGGCCTTTCACCTGTGTACAAGCCACGGTGTGCACTATTGCACAATAGAAGTAGAAGCTAAGATTAAAAATACCAATAGACATTGTGTTGTTTTTTTAAAGAACAAAGAAAAAAAATCCTCAAAAACAAACAAACCAAAACAACAAAAAAACCCAAACAAAAACAAAACCCTATAGCATTTTTCTAACCTTAAAAGTGAAAAGAGTATTATTAAGTTTAATTCTTTTCCATGTGGTCTCATGCTACACATTGGTTAACGGTGTGTATTGTGTTATAAAGTGACTGATACAAAATCAAAAACTATTTCTGCAATGTATCAAAGCACCTGGTTACTATTATGTTTTCACAAAGAAAATTAGTAGATTGAGCACTGACATATTCAATAAACCCAGGTTTTTCTTGTGGTCAGTCTTCTAGAAGTGAAGCAAATCTTCAAAGACTATTAAAAAAAGTGTCAGCCAAAGGCAAAAAAAACCAAAGAAAACAACATCAAAATAATAAATTAAAAAACCCAAACAACTGATTGTTTGAAATTGAAAATTGAAATTGAAAAACCTCTAACAATAAGGAGAATAAAATACAATTTTTGTTGATAGGCAATGCAAAAATTAGAAAAATTGAATTTACAGACAGTTGTTAAAGGAGCCTTTGGGGGTGGTGTGGGAACACAGCAGTTTGACTAACAGCAGATATATGGAGTGACAAAACACACCACTCAACAAAAACCTGGCACACTAGCATCAGAAAATTGACACAACCTCCCTAGTCCCTCAGGCGAAATGGAAAGCCAGGCAGGACTTAGGCGTATGATAGAATATTGAATACATCCATAATATGTTTTATTAGTATGTCATCCCCCAAAAGAGCAGACAACAAACTCCATATTTTATATTTGCAGAGGCCAGGTATGGGGTGGGTTTTTTTTCCCCATGTTTGTCACCTGCTTCAGAGGACCAGATAGGGCACTATGTTATAGGGCACTATGTTATAGGAGTTACATACCCTTGTCTGTCTGGGAAGGTTAAAACATCAGGATAACGTTTGGCTGAAGGTTAAAGTAGTTTTGTGACTGTATAAGCAAATATTGCCTGCAGACTATGTTGGGGTTTTTCTTTCTGTAGCACTTAACAATGACATGGAAAAATTCTAAGCAAAAAGGATTATTTTTTTTTTAACTTCCTTATTTCCACTACAAGACAGTATTTATTTTTATTAACATTTGCTTCTTGCCAGGCAGCTGATGCAATTAAAACTTGAAGTAGATTTTGAAGTGTGTACTATTTTCTCCAGTGTCTAACAGCCAAGAATATGTTCAAACACCCTTGGGTTATCTCATCTAGCAAGACCCGGTCAATGTGAATTGAAAGTGCAAGTAACAAAGCAGGAGGCTTTTGGCCTACATACAAAACTAAAATTATTCTTAATTAATAAGGAAATCAAGAGAAGTTATTAATATTAGGAAATACATCATGTTTTTAAATATGGCAACTACTCCTCCCACATGCAAAGCCCTTTATTCACCACATGACCCTGAGGACAGGCAGCAGATCAGAGGACGGCTGAGAGGTCTACAAAGATGAGGGTAACAGGAGTGGGTTAGTAAGTCCCCTGGCAAAATACACTTGGTCTGCAGGCTGTGAAGTGCCTCCAGGGCCCCCTGTTACACTTTCCCACGGCTCAAAGGTAAACATTACAAACCTTCAGTCCATATACGTTCAGATCACAGACTAAACACCACAGCCGGTCTACGGGTGTTCATACGGATGTCAAAATGCATTCTGCCAATTGCACTATTTTATCTACATTAAGGGATATTTAGAATACAAACAAATAAAGGGTAATTATAGTCTATTACTTAGCCTGAAAAACTATCAAGATACCTTCTTCGAGATAAAAATATGCCTGCCTCCACTCCAATTTACTTTACCACTCAGGAGCACTATTAGCTCAGAAGTTTAGAAATTCACTATCTGCCCCAATTCTGGACACAACAACCCAGTAGATGTGAAATCCAACCTCGCACGTAGCAAGGAAAGACACATAAGGCAATCTAGGGCCCAATAGGGCTTTGCTCACATCTCCAGAGAGGATGAAAGGATATCTGTAATATGTAAGCAAGAAGTACAGTCATTCATTAAAGCAACTTGTTTTAGCAACTACAACCATCCCTGCACCGGGCATGGATGTGACTGATGGAGAAACTTTAAATGTACTTTGATTTTACAATGATCTATGTCTTCCACTGACCTAGTTTAAGGAGTGGTTTTACATAGTTTTATCTTCAGTGAGAAGCAGACATAAATAAATTATCCATGTCAATTTTGTTGGCAGTTTGTTGACGTACACCTGAGATGATGAGATTTGTGATGATATACTCTCTGTTCTCCATCATCTTGGGACAAGTGTTCTTCCAACTGTTTGGATGTCACATGGAGCACGTGGAGGGACCTACTCTGTGGAAACGTATACACGTATCTTCCAGGGCCCTAGACATGGTATGTTCTTAGTTGTCAGTATATAAATAGTACTCTAATCTAGATGTTCTCTGTTCAAAGTGCAGTCTCTTTAAGTAAGTTGTGACTAGCAGCAGAAGGAAAGTCTATAGGAACAAAACATCCTGAAATGAACCCTGATAAAGTAGAAGGGATACACCAAGACACAGATAACACAGAAGAACATTAAAAGTTTAGGAGACATATAATATTCTTTACAGTCAAATTGCTTCTGTCTAAACTGGAGGACACATCTTAGAGAAACCTGTAAAAACAAAGTAAAGATTTGAGACAAACTGAATGGCATTTCTGTGACTGTGCTTCCAACAAGTGCCCAGACTCACACACACTTCATTGGCTGAGCCTGGGACATTGCATAGTCACTGCACTTAAGCAGTCTCTGGAACCCATCTTCACAAGAAGCCCTCAGAAGAAGCCCTCCATTGATTTTTAAATGGATTGCTTTTTTTTCCCACAGGGCTCCATGCAAGTGCAGCAACTTCCAGCACTGAACATTATTCTGAAAATAAAATTTAATCTGCTGTTGACTAAAATCTTAGAACCAAATTCTCTCCAATGCAATGACAACAGAATCTCAAGGCTCATTACAATGGCTTTGTAATTAGCCAGCAAAAACCTCTCAGAAACTCTAAGTTGAATATTGTGAAGTTGAGTTTCTCTTCTGTGAGGCAAATCCCTGAAACAAACAGATTAGTCACAAGGCCCTTAAGGCAGAAAAGTAAGGAAATCTTCTGTTCTCTCCAACTCTTAGCACAAGGGACTTCCAATGAAATTTGAACGTTAAAAATAGGCAATACTCTATCATACAATTCATAATTAAACAGTGGAACTAACTGCTACAAAATGTCATTAAGGCTGAAGACTTAGCAAGACTGGAAAAAGGATTAGACATTTATACAGGGTAACAAAAACATACAGAGCTCTAATAATTTTCCAAGATCTATTAAATATCATGTTCTAGATTTTAACCAAACTCTAAATAGACAAAAAATAGATGCCCTTGCATCTTCCTCTGAAACCCCCATGCCTGATCACTGGATGCTAAAAAGGGACATATGGGTTAACAAGCCCAATTTATCATGGCAATTCACTCAGAGATTAAAACAAAACAATCAAGTTGATCCACAGGCTGCAGCTCAAAGTGGCTAATGGTCATGGTGTGTGAACTCACAAGAATCTGAGAATAAAGGGGAATGAGAAGCAGCTTCTCACAGCAGCCAAATATATATAAAGTGGATTGTAATGACAAGTTTAAGTGTCAACACTACGTTAAGAACTAAGCCACAGAAGACCTTGTTCAATACAAAGAAGAAAAGGAGGGAAAAAAAAAAATCAAGAGTTTATTTCACTGTTGTGTTATAAACCTATTAAAAACACAAAACAAACCAAAACCCATTAACAGTGAAACATACATGGGTAAAACACAACTGACTTCAGAACTGAGGACTGTTTTAAGTTTAAAAGGGTTTTTTCTGCCACCACTTCTTTGGCCTTTCCTTCTACAGGGATGTAGGCATCCCTGTCATATCTGTTGCACTTCCCCACAGTGTGTTCTGTCCTTGCTTCTCCATGTCCCAGAGGATATTCTATCTTTTAAATCTTTTAACCTCCCTTACCAGCTCCACAAGAGACAGACTGTGAAGGGTCATATCCAGACTGACACCTCACAGAACAACCAGGTACCTACTGGCTTCAGAAGGCAAAATTCAACAGTAGAAGTGAAGTGGAAAAAAAAAAAAGGTGAGACTCTAGCCATAATGCAGATAACATAAAAACACCAGGTCAAAAGGTTTCAGAGGAAGATGTGAAATTAAAAATGTGCAATACCAAATCCACACATACTAATCTCTGGGTGTTAATAAACCCATCTGTAAAATACAAAATAAGGTTCTACCAAATGAAAAAAACACCACATTGATAGTTCCTATAAAACACGGGTCAAAAGATTGACTACCTGTGTAAATATTTGAACTGCATACTGTAAGTAACATTTCAGCCTCTGCATGCAATTATTAAATATTAAGTAAATAGCCATGGATCATATGTACAAAGGTGAATGCAAAATGCAGCAATATTTAAATTAAGATCAAAAGAAGAAACAGCCCTTTGGTGTTTTTCTTTCGAGTGTGGTGGATAATAAACATTCACGAGCTTTCCAAGGCCTCAGAGCAGATTGGATCAGTTTCTTTATGTTTCCTTTTCTAGTCTTGTCACAGAAGCAACCTATCAAAAGATACAACCTGCAACTGGGAGGCAAAGAGAAACACTGCACCTCCCTCCAGTCCTTGAAGAATTTTTACACACACCCCCCCCCCAAAAAAAAAGCAGAAGGGCAAATCTGATGCCTTGCACAGAAGTGTTCAAATCAAGAATTTTGACTCAACTCATGGTCCTCTACACTGAGAGTTCAGACTAATCCAGAAGGTCTGATACAGTAAGTCACCAACTCTTCATAAATTATTTTTTTTTTTAAATCTTTGAAGTCCTTACCCACAAATGGTAAACAGTTGTATAATATTGACAAGACTCAACTCACAATGAGTGCCATCTGCACTAATTTCTTCCTCAGTCTATTTACTTAACCAACAAAATCCTATTTTATAATATAACCTCTATGCACAAAAGTAGGAAATTACCTTCACAATCATGAGGGCAAATAAAATTAATCCATAACTAAAGAAAATTGACATGATAAACTTAACCATATCAGAAAGAAAACTAAAATTCAAGATAAGCCACTGAAGGCACTATTTTTTAAAAATAAGTTTTTTTGCATTTTTGGGTTGCTGAAGGTACTTGATTTTGGTTTTCTTGAAGTATTGGCAGGTAAGCCAGAAAGTCTAAAGTCCTTGAATGAACTGGTACAGTGTAAGTAACATTTAGAATCATCTAACTTGCCTTTTTTTTTTTTTTTAACATGTGATTAATTTCATGAAATAATGCCAACAATTTTTCATAAACTATAATGAAGTCTAAGAATAGGTCCCTGTATAAATTGAACACAGTAGTCACATATTTTGTGGGTAGATTAAGGATAAAACTGCTAGTTCCATGCTGTGCCAGATGAAAAGGAACTGTTTGAGTACTTTACAGCATGCATATTTAGTAGGCTATCCAAATTATTTATAAAACTTTGGGGAAAAAAATTACTATTTAAGGAAAATAGTATCATTCAATGAATAAGGAACAAGAAGAAGAAGAAATCCAGGTTCCATTCTCAGCTTCCAAGAGTCCAGTCAAATCCCTTCTTCCTGTACAGTTTCTATATCTATGCAATGCAGGTAGAATTTACTAACTTGGTAAAACTCTTCAGAATCTGCACATGAAACCTCTTGACACAGAACTGAGTATTTTTGGTAGAAAAAGATTTGCTGACTTGCTGCAGGAATTCAACATCTTAACAGTGTGTTGAGCAGCATGGTATATTTACCATATTTTGTACTTGGAAGCAACACACATGTATTCAGCTCCAGCTCATCCCACTTAGGAAAATCCCAAGGGAACAAGTAGGTGAGCTGAATAAGTATGTAAAGCCACAGAAGATTTCCTGGCAGTTGGACAGCTACAGTTAACACAAAGCAAACCAAGGCTTTACTACCTTCAGCCATCCTTCAGCCATTCAGAGACATCCCTGTCATCAGAGAATGAAGCAGAGTGATATAAGTACCAAAGAAAAAGCCTGTAAAATCTGCAAAACAAAATGGGCATTTACCTTAGCACCAGAACATAAATAAGTAGTAATGTTTTAATAAATGATGTAGGTGTAGGGAGCCTCAGCAAGCAGCTCAGCAGTTCCATGTAATACCAGTTTGGAAGTCTTCAGAGAGACTTGTCTACATGTTCTTATAGCATTGTAAAATGCAATTCACAATCCCTTTTGACAGCCTCAATTTAGACATATCCACCTTTACAGAAGGGACTATACGCTACAAATAACTGTCACAACTTATTGAAGAGCTTAGTTACTTCTAGATAACTAAGAAGTCTCTTCATATTGAGCATGTTCAAAGAGATCTCCTAAGAGGAACACAAAAGATATACAAAAGAAATTAAGAACAAAGGTTTGCTCTAAAAATAAAACTCATTATTAACTTTTCTGAAATTGAGATTCTGTCTTTCAAAGGACCTCAATGGAAAGCCTCATTAAGAACTTGCCACTCAGTAACATTTGTACTGTTATTAATAATGAAGAAACATATTTGAAAAATACTATGCAGCTACAGTCCTGTAGAGATCCAGTAATCAAGTATTACTATTAGGGTTAAAACCAGAATTGATACTTCAAGAAAGAATAAATAGAAACTGATCCATATAGTACCAGGTTTTACGTTGAAAGAAGGAATACTGCTGCTATGGTGAACTCCAAAGCAAGAACAGCTTTTATTTAAACCTTAAAAAAAAAAAGAAACAGTCAAAAACGTGACCTAAAAGTCCAGATGTTATTTCCATGCTCTTTCACTTCTCCAGAAGATGGCACTGCCCATTCTCTCCATGTCCAAGACAGCTAGAATATTACTGGAGAAGGAGCTACAGCCTTTTACACTGGAAAGCTAGAAGCACAGAAGATAGAAAGCACTCTTGCTTATGAGGGCATTCCTTACCAACTCTTACTTTCTTTCTCTCCTTGAGTCCATGGGGCTCTTCATCTGCTTCTCAATCTGCCCAGAATATCTTTCTCCTCCTACCAGTTGCCACCTGTTAGAGGATGGAGCCAGACTTTTCTCAATGTCATCCAATGACAGGACAAGAGGCAATGGGTGCAAACTGGAGCACAAGA